>OX155954.1:38883597-38983533 GCA_944548615.1 Micropterix aruncella
TGTCTGTCTCTTTCTCACGTGCATGTGAATGAGACACAAGCAGTCCTCGTTGCGCAATTTTCGATCCAAGACTCCGGTCAATTTTCGAACTTTGCTAATTAACATTAAACTTAACGCTTTTTTGTTAACGCTAGATTAAACTACCCTTCAAATCGTCTCCTTGGGTATTTAAACAGTCGAACGCCAGCCCTCGCGTACAGAAAACTGCGCTGCAACTTTATGGCCGATTTTATAAATAAATACTAACACTATATTTTTTTTATGAATTCTCTCTTGTTACCTAGTAATTAATCTCGTTAGTCATGTATAATATATATTTACATAATATATATGGGGGCCGGCCGAAACGGTTACGAGCGGATTTGTCATACGAGGCAAAATATGTCCTATGGAGTCGCGGCATGGGGCGCTACTACTAATGATAATCTGGATAGATTGACAAAAGCGCAGAAATTATTATTGAGAGTAATTCACAGGAAAAACCGGCGTCATCCATCTGCCTTGTTATTTTCCCAATCCCATGTGCTATCAGCTAAACAGTTATTCATTAAGCAAGCGCTTCTTGCATTCTACAAATCTAGAGATGACCACGCCCGAACTCAAAACAATCTGAACACAAGAATGTCCGCGAGTATCAATTATATAATTAAGTCAGTCAGGACAACATTTGCCCAGAGACATATATTCTACATAGCCCCAAAATTATATAATTCCCTTAGTGAAGACATTAAAAATTATCCTAACATAAAAATATTTTAAAGCAAACCTTAATAGATGGCTACTTAACAAGGGATATGTAAAATCTGATCAACTTCTTTGCAACGCACGACAATTGATTTAGTATCACTTATCTATTGTTCTTAATTAAATTTTATTAAATTTGAACTATAAATACATATATTTATTACATAGCTATATTTTTTATAAAATTGGTATATTTATGTGTATATACAGGTGGTGGGTCCAAATAATTTATTTAAAAAAAAACACTTCATTTCTTAAAATTGCATAAAAATATGCACATATAGAGACGGGCCAAATTATCGCCTAGTTAGATGTGCTATTGGCAGTAAAGGTTATGTAAGATGTGTTAAACCTCCCTATATTAATTATTAAATAATTTATATAATTATTATAAGATTACATGACCTATGAATGAACTGTATACCTAATCCTATGTACCTAAATAAATAAAAAATAAATAAAATGCCTATAGGCATTGTTGGTGTTCGACGCTCGGCGCGGCGACAGCGGTTTGGACGATTAACCATATTTTGACCATATTCGCCACCCCACATACGCTTTATTGTTGACTTGTTTGACACCGGTAGTCCCGGAAATTCGGTTTGAAATTACGTTTGAACTTTGCGGTAAGAGTTTGTGCGAAAATAAACACGGAAAACGAAAATTCGGTTAACTTTGAGCAAGTTTGAAGTCCGATTTTTAAAGACGATTTGTCACAGAGAACGAACTCCTTGCACTGGCTAGTTCCGACCATTTTCATTTCGAAAAAGAGGGATCAGTATTGCCACTCGCGTGATTCCGAATTCCCTAAATATTTTTTTGCGACGCATTTGATTATTTATTCGCTGTTATTTTGTAAGCAAAATGAAATTTTATAGTAATAGTAATAAATCACCTTAAATAATAATTAATTGTTTCAGAAGCTGCTGCTAATTGGCAGATATCTTTATGAATATTTATGTGAATTTCACAAAAGCAAAAGTAGTTATGTAACCATGATACGAGGAATAAATCCCCATACGTTCAGACATTTCACCTGTCAACTGCAGAATTCCAGCGTACTACTCACTACATAAGCCTTAATTTCTATAATAAATTACCAGAAAACTTAAAAAAATACGGAAAATTCAGGAAAGAAACGAAGAAATATTTCATATGAAATATTTCTTCGTTTGAGAGATATGAAATATTTCATATAACCCTAAATAATTTTAGTTTTAATATATTTAAGAGATTATGTTTTCTGTAAAATTTTTAAAATAATAAAAATAATATTTTTTAAATTCCTAATTCTTAAATTTATTTTCTGACTCTTAATACATTACGTTGATTTTGATTATTTATACTTAATTTGACTATTAAAATTTGAATATTTTTCGTTGTTTTTTTTTTCAATTATTATTTTTTGATTGATTTTTTATTTGTAATTTTTAATGTTTATTTCTGTTTTTTTGTTATATTTTAATATTTTAATTCATGTTGTTTTTTTAATGTTGTTTTATACTCTAGATTTCTTTTTGGATGCTGCTTTTTTGTATTTTTTTTAAAATATTTTGGTTATTGAATTACTGCTTTTTATGTTTTTTCATTAGGTATTTCTGTTTTATTTATTTTTCTCGGTTTTTTATATTCTTGTTATTGAATTTCTCAATTATTATGTATTTTCAATAATTAGATTTTTACAGACTTTTTTATAATTTTATGTAATTTTATTTATAACAATACTATTGAGTAGGTATGTAATTTCCATACCCAGATCGGGTTTTTGAAAATTAATTCTTACTTACTTACAACAACCCATCCCCCTCGCTCCATAAGAAACAAAGTCGACGCCGCTCGGCGCGCAAGCCGTCCAGATGCGCTCGTAGTACAACTCCCATGGAAAACTGTCCCACCTGCAGACTCAATTGCAAAAGGGGAGTAGAATAAGGGTCAATTCCAGGCTCGAATTTCTATTTAGAGGCTACCGGATGAATTCTGACCCGTGAGAAGAAGTGGAATATCGGAGAAAGAAGAATACTTTCGTCCGAAACTTTATACATTTTGAGTAATTGGGTATCTATTAAAGGAAGAGGAAGAAGAAGATTAGGAGGATTCTTCTTCTTCTTCTTCTTCTTAGTCTTCTCCTTCTTCTTCTTCTTCTTCTTCCCCCTTACCCGACTTTACACCCCCCCTCCAACCCCCTCTCCTTCCCCCGTCAACCCCCTCTTAACCCCTTAACCCCCTACTTTTCAAACTCCTTTCCTCTTAACTCCCTCCCCCAAACACCTCCCCCCGAACCCCCACCCAACGCTACCCCTTCAACGCTACTCCCTCCAACACCACCCCCCAAAACCCCCTATTAAAGCACTCTAGATAAGGCGGGATAGGAACCCACGGAAGAAGAGGAATATTTTCGTTTGGAACTTCCAGGTCTATTTTCTTCCAAGTTAAAGCATTCTTGATAAGGCACCCTTTAATAGGTACCCAGGAAAGAAGAAGAATATCGAAGGAAGATTAACATTTTCGCCACTCTCCCCACCCTTAACCCCCCCCCCCTCCTCTCCGACAGCAAATCTAGTATTTTTGTAGTATTTCTGTGGTATTAAAATATATATTTTCCAATATGGTTCGTTTCTCGGCTAGGCTCGGGCGGCTCGATGTTATTATTTCATTAAAATGTATGTCGGTTTCTCTTTTTGTGTCGCTTGTATAAGAGATATTGAAACCAAAATTTATAAATATGGTTTCGGCCCTATGTACGCATCTGTGTGCAATAAGTCCAATATTTCGAGATTGAAGTATGACTACTGCGCCCCCTGGAGGAACCGATTCGAACCAGCTCAACCGGACTAAGCATTGGGGCGCTGTCGTGGAGGAATACACACATACAGACATACAAACAGACACACTGACTGACCGACAGACAGACAGACACACAGAAGTGCGTCCACAATACTTTCCTTGCCAGAAAAGTAAAATATGATATTTTAATATAAATAATATAAAAATAATATTATATCGAATTTCGATTCTTATTACATAATTATTTTATACCAATTATACGTGTCTAGAGCCCCATCTGAAGTGAACCGCCATACTGTTATACGACGAAAAGCGCTATATTGTACATAATAATAGAAAATTAATCAATTTTTGGACTATGATTGCAATCTAGACGTTGCGTTTCGTAGTACGACGAAATTCTGGTTGCCGAATCGTAGTACGACATCAATACAATACAATACAATCAACTACTCCAGTAGATAGGCATTCCTACACTTGGATGCGTCACAAAATTAAATGCTAAAAATTTCATTATTATAAACATAACTATCGTGATAGTTGTCATGGCTGTAATATTATATTCAATATTACCTACATACAAATAATCAAAATATGCTAATATCAGGGAGAATAATATATTAAAATAGAAATGCAAATTCTATGTAGAATAATCAAAAAATATATATTTTATTGCCAATCCAGCAATATGCCTTCGTATTTTACAAAAAAAATGAATTTAATTATATGAAAATTAGAATGTCAGCTATCATAATACCATTATGTTTAAAACTTTACGCATTTCATTAATCATCAACATGGAAAATAAACTCAGAATTTTCAAACTCCCTTATACCATAAATTGGGTTTCTTACCAAATTATGTATAATTATCTTTTTAAATTGGTCCTCTCCAAGGCTTTTCATTTGCTCTGGAATCTTATTATAGAAGGACAAATTTTGGTGAATAAAACTGTTTAGCACTCTGCTAAGTCGCTGTCGGTTTATGTGGAGATTGGATTTATTCCTCGTATCGTGATGATGAAAATCACTATTCACCGGAGCTTCTGTTAGGTGTCTACGAGCGTACATAATATTTTGGTAGATGTAAGAAGAAAATAGAGTCATTATTCCTGATTTTACAAATAGCCATCGATAAGTCTAATACGCTATATAATTAATGCTAATACCTAATGATTTCATTTATATAATTAGCGGGACATTAAACATGGGAATGGCATAAAACTGGCGAAATTTGGCATTTTTGTGAAATGTTTACACATCTGCGTCTTTTGCGGTTTTCATTGGGCGAAGCACGTATCCGTGCCGCGCCTTTTATCCTCAAGGGGGTTGTTTTGGGGGTTATTTTATTATTCTGTCTATCCCTGTTGGAATTGCTTTTTTTTCTGTGATCAATTCCGATTGACGATGTCTTTGCGTTTTTGAATACATAACTACGCACAATTATTTTCGAATACAAAGTGAGCCGCTGTTTATTATCCATAGGTTACACTGAAAGTTACCAGAACTGGCAATATAAATAAATTATTTTTGAATGGAATTTCAAAGTGGAACTCTTTGGCTGTAGTATACAGTTTAATAACGCTGTCATTGTTTTACCTGTGTGTGTCTGTCTGTCTGTATTCCTTCACGACAGCGCCTAAGCGCTTCGTCCGATTGAGCTGAAATTTGACATGCAGGCATCATTTGGTCATGGCAAGGTTGGAAGGCTTGTGGTTGAAATCGGACCACCAGGGGGCGTGCTAAACATACGTTAATATCGAAATATTGGACTTAGAGACTTGAAATTCGGTACATAGATGCCTTGTAAGACCGAAATTACGTTGAGAAAGGATTTTGATTGGAATATCTCGTATATAAAGCGACGCAAATATGTACAGTCCGCCATATCTATATTAATATTATAAAGAGGTAAAGTTTGTGACGTTGTAGGAAGTAATCTCTGGATCTACTGAACAGATTTTGAAAATTCTTTTACCAGTAAAAAGCCACGTTATTTCTGAGTGTCATAGGCTATATATTAATCCGAAAAATGAAAAGACTTTCGTGGTAGTCGGATTTGCAAAGTAAGTCGGAGAATAAGCGGTCGAACGAAAACGTTTCTTACTAACGCTGCCCTAACTATGAGAGATATATAATTAAGTTCTAGAGAAAAGTTGTAGAGATTGATAATGCCTACAAATAAGTCAGCGACAGCATATGTCTAACTTGTATATTTAAATCACAAAAAGTAGTATTTTATATTAAAAAATAAAATAAATCTTTAGGTCATGTTTATTGGTCATATTATTAACAATTATGAATTCTTATCAAATTAAGTAAATTTATCGTCTCAAGTGTTTAAAACAAAAGACTTTTCCCTTTTACTGCATATAATTTCCCTCTTACTGCATAAATAGTTAAAGAGATAATATGCTCACAAATAAGACGCTCACAAGAAAACACTCACAAAAAACGGTATTATAGTCAAATTGGCATGCAAATACATACATACATATGCAGTAAAAATATAACCCTTCTTTTGGCAGTCAGGAAATAAATCATAGCACTCAGTACTAACCGAACCACACTCATAATTTCATCGCAGTTAAAAAGTTTTACCGCCCAACGAAGTGGGCACGGGTCAGCTAGTCTAAGATAGTACTACATTATTTTTGCAAAATTACCATTTCAATACCACTTGTCTACTTGCCGGGAAAGTCTTGGGGTGACACAACCGTTTTTTACATTTTGCCGTCATTTAAAAAATTGCGTGAAAAATTCTGCTGCTTGATTTTATACGATTTTAAGTGTAGTTTGACAGCTTAGCAGGGTCTCGCTCGTATTTAAACTAAACATATGATAATTTATAGCTGGTTTGTAGAATTCAAACGTGGTCGTGTCAATCTCAGTGGCGAAGTTCGTGAAGATCGCCCATTCAGCGCTACCACAAACAAAATCATCGAAGCTGTGTGCCGTATGATAGAAACAGACAGGCATGTGACCTACCATTAGATTCGGGAATCATTTACGCTGTAATTTGACATCACATGTTCGGCCTCAAACTGATTTTGGCGATGAAGCACCGACCGAGCAAGATGACAATTTAAAGTGGGTTTGTATAATTCAAACGCGGTCATGCCAATCTCGGGGACGAATTTCGTAAAGGTCACCGTTTCATCGCTGTCAAAAACAGAAACATCGATATTTTGAGCCGTATAATCAAATCAGACAGGCACGTGACTTGTCGTTAGATTCGTGCAACATTAGGCATAGGCATGAGTCTGGAACGATCAAGCCTACACAAATATTTGGCTGTGGGAAAGCTGTGCTCGCGGTGGATCCCATACCATTTCACCGAGTGCAATGACATGCATGCCAGATTCAACTAAAGCGCTTCAAATTTGGTGTGAAGAATATTAACTGGTGATGATACATGTATTTATAGCTGCGATCCCAAAGCAAAGCAGAAATCGACCATTTGGGATAATCGTTTCTTTAAAAAAAAAATGAAAACCGTAGTCATGCTGCTGTTGATTTGGAGAATCATCGTACACTGCATGCTGATTGGTACACGAAAATTTGCATGCCGGAAGTCATTGGTCAACTTCCTGAAAGCAACCGTAAACGAAGAATTATCTAACATCATGACAAAGCCAGCTCTGACGCGGTCAGACAAACAAACGAATTCTTAAAGACGAAAAACGTAGAACTCATGAGCTATCCTACAAAAAATATGAAAGTGTGTCTTGTTATTCAATTAGATCGACAGAAATAAAAATGCAATTCTGTAAATTGTATCCCAACTATTGCGGGATAAATAAAATGTGCATATTAGGTTAAGAATAGCATACGAAACCCTAAAGTAAGTTTCAATATCCATGACTCAAAAACAAATGCATCTTTCCACTAACAGCTTTGCATAAATTAAGGCAGCTGCAGATTAAGAAAAAAAGCTCCCTCGGCCTTCGTTTCTAGGAAAAAACCCGGAATATTCTACGCCGAAAGAAGAAACGGCAATAAAGCAAAATATCCCGACCCTAAAGCCATAAAACACCCGGCGCCATAGGCGAATCAGCACCACAGATGACGATGGAAAATACCGCCGCTGGAATGACTCGCCGAAATACAGTTTAACAATGAGCAAATGCCATACTTAGACAACCAAAAATTGAGGCACTTAACGTCCTAATTAAGCTAGATTAAAACTAGAATAATAATTATTATTTTTTAATGTATTTTTTGATGTTCATACCGTAGAGATAGCTATAATATTACGGAATCTAACATTAAGATTAAAAAACAATCACAAACTCACTAAATGCGTAAAATATTGAAATAATTATTAGACAACCATTACCTAGGCTAGTTTAGAAATAAATTAGCGTAACTTAAGATATTGTAAAGGTTAAATTAGCTAGATTATAATTTAATCTTAAAATCGACATAAATAGCGCATACTGGCATCTGTTGGAGAAAGCCGAAGGCTATAAGCCACGCCTTAGTAAAATGTAAGCGCGCGCTTTTCAAACGCAACCAATGAAAATATTGGACCAAAATCGCCGCCAATAATAGGGAAGCGCGCGAAAACACGATATGGAATGATCCCGAAAGCCCTTAAAAAAGCGAGAGCGGACGGGATCAAACCAGTCTGAAATCTGTCGGCACCGTGTACACCATCAACACCGTTTGTTACGTATATTTAGTGAGTGAACTTCGCGTTACCGAAAACTAAATTATTGACAGTTTAGACTCGGGTATTTTACAATATGTAGATATCCTAAGAACAGTTTTGAGAAGCCAAATTGTACGATTTCTTTTGGACTTAAGTGTAAAATTTTTTAAATAAACAATACTTGATATATTTTAAAATAAATCTTTTTTCTCCCGTAAGACTGAGTTTTTTGTTTACTGGTTAGTGGTCCTATTTTAAAAACAATTAGATAATTCTCCCTATGGTGACATCGAAGAAAGTGACAGTGAACGATAGAGGATAGCCGACATACTGCCCCAGTAAAGAGCCACTGAGAAGCCGACGTGACCATATCACCCGACATCAAGAAAGTAACTAAATCGAGTAACGTTCCGTTTCTATTCAAGCATGAAAAATAACTGATCCATGAAGTATTACATTTTGAGATTATAATAATTTAAATTTTTAAAAATGGCGAAAAGTGATGTCAGCAAGAGATCCGGTTATAGTCCTCAGAACTCTGTCACATTATTTGTTTTCTAAGACCGGTAATAACGGTTTATTTTTGAGAAAGCTGCTATTTTGAAATAAAATGGCGGATATCTTTAAACAGATTTTGAAATACTGCTGTTAGATATGACTATTTTTAATTTTACGTTATATACTTCTAATTGGTGGTGTAGTTTCTGAGATAGAGTGGCTACATTTTCCAGAAATAAGTTTTTCCAATTCCCAGGATTTCAATTCCCATCGTGATACTTGCTGTATCACGATGTATTTCTTTCGAGAAAAAAAAACTGATATATTGGCTCATATTCGTCATATCATTGATAATACAGGGTATTGAATTTCTCATTGCCATAGTAAGTTTTGGCTACCCTTCTACGCCGGTGACATGCAGGTACCGCTGATAGCATTGTCCGGCGAAACTAATAGCAATTTATTCGGTCATCTATAATAGCATTGCTATTAAATGTTTTTTTTTATAAAGGACTATGAGTATATGTAATAACTAGCTGACCCGTGTCCACTTCGTTGGGTGGTAAAACTTTTTACTTGTGATGAAATTATGAGTGTGGTTCGGTTAGTACTGAGTGCTATGATTTATTTCCTGACTGCCAAAAGAAGGGTTATATATTTACTGCATATGTATGTATGTATGTACATGCCAATTTGACTATATTGCCGTTATTTGTGAGTGTCTTCTTGTGAGTGTCTTATTTGTGTCTTATCGCTTTAACTATTTATGCAGTAAAAGGGAAATTATATGCAGTAAAAGGGAACAGTCTTTTGTTTTAAACACTTGAGACGATAAATTTACTTATTTTGATATGAATTCATAATTGTTGATAATATGACCAATAAACATGACCTAACGATTTAAATTATTTTCTTAATACAAAAAACTACTTTTTGTGACTTAAATATAAAATTTAGACATATGCTGTGGTTGACTTTTTTGTAGGCATTATCAAGCTCTACAGCTTTTCTCTAGAACTCAATCATATATCTCTCATCGTTAAGGCAGCATTCGTAAGAAACATTTTCATTCGACCGTTTTTTCTCCGACTTACTTTGCATATCCAATTACCACGAAAAAGTCTTTTCATTTTTCGGATTAATATATATATATATATATATATATATATATATATATATATATATATATATATATATATATATATATATATATATATATATATATATATATATATATATATATATATATATATATATATATATATTAATATACTAATAACGTGGCTTTCTATTGGTAAAAGAATGTTCAAAATCGGTTCAGTAGATCCAGAGATTACTTCCTACAACCCTTTGTGACATTTTCACAATTAAGAATATAAACAAAACAAACTTTACCTCTTTGTAATATTAGTATAGATAACTACGAGTATATGTATGATCCAACTATGTTTTAAACATGGATTAATTGTCTCTTATTTTCAATATGGCGGAGTTCGTGGTATGGCAGTATAGCGGCTCACCTTCAGATGGCGCTCTAAACACGCCTATCTAGAATTAAAATAATAATATAGTAACAAACTTTTTCGGGTAAATTTTTTCGTGCTCCCTCGACCAGCTCGCTCTCAGCGTTCCTTTCAACTGCCAATTGTCAATTCTAACTATGCACAAAATTCTTTTCTTAAATAGAGCTTGTCATCATTACAACTCGGTGTTTAAGGATGTTTATATATTTGTCACAACCCCAGATACATTTAAAAATCTTATCATGAATATATTACAATTTAATTAAGTAATCTGTTTATTATGGAAATAGTTATTCTCCACTTATCTTTGTATTTACATAACTTATTCCTTTTTTCTATTTTTCCTTCTCATAAAATGTGCCATTACATAATTATATATTTTATTTTCTTATTACTATCTATTTAATAATAAATTAATTTATTACCATATTAATATACATGTTTATGAATCTATTTACTGTTTTTTCTGCTCTATTTACTTTATATATTTTTTTTAATACTTTTGATTGTTTAGTAACTTAGCAATTACTTTTCAGAATATTTTCTGTATATTTAAAAAACCCTAATAATTTTACTTTTCACTTTAAAAATGCTTGTATATTTTAAACTTTTCTTTTCTATAGAATAACGCACTATATGACCGTTTAATTGGTGGAAACATATAAATGGTTTATGTTTGTTATATTTTGATCAAGTAAATATGTTTTTTGTACTGTCTGTTTCCTGAATAAAATAAAATAAAATAAAAAAACGATTTTTAAAAATGCATGGCTATTAATCTTTTAATATTATTTACATAAAAACAAATTCCAAATTTTGCTCGAAAACAGGGGAAAATTAACTGGTAAAATACGATGGAAGAAATAATTGTTGGAATACGATGTAGTTTTTTGGGATAATATTAAATGATAGATTGGCCCATATTCGTCATACTATTTAAAAAGTTTGTTGAGTCATCCTACTAAGACTCCCGGCAAGCAGACAACCCCCTATTCTTGCCTAATAAACCCCTTCCCCCCTCAACCAAATCTTCCCACGGAAACCCCCCACCCCCCATACTGGTCACCCCTCTCGCCACCCAATTTTTTAGTATTTCCGCGGTATTAAAATAGTATTTTTTCAAAAATGATTCAGTACTTTCTTAAATACGGCAGTATTTAAAAGGTTTTTGCGTCAATTTTATACGTTATATTCCAACCAAAATTTCTCAACGAGATTTCGGTCCAACAAGGCCGAATTTCAAGTCTCTAACTGCAAAATTTCGAGTTTGAAGTATGACTGACGCGCCTTCTGGTGTACCGATTTCAACTGCAATCTTTTTAACACGCTTTTATTAGGTCGACCTGTATCGACCTGTAACTATGTAATGGAATATAAGGTAACTAATTTAACCATCTTCCAAAATTAGCAGCTGTATGTAGTTCTGATGACAATACTATAATATGGTACTGTCGATCTGATGATGGAGTCGGAAGATATGAACTGGAACTTCATGATGGAACATCGTATCATAGCTGTGTTTGGACTTGTTAGAAAAGTCTTGGAATGAACTTTGACAACGATTAGGTTTCAAGGTCTGATAATGAAGCCGGAAGATAGGCACTGGCATTCCATGGTGGAATATCGTATCATAGCCGTGTTTGGACTTGTTAGCAAGGTCATAGAGACAATATGAACGATACATAATTTGATTTTTGGTTTTTACGTGCATTTGTAAAAGCGTGTTTTTAGTGTTTTTTTTAAAACTATTAATTTATTAACTCTTGCCATGGCCGAATGATGCCTGGATGCCAAATTTCAGCTCAGTCGGATAAAGCGTTTGGGCGCTATACACACAGGCACACAGAAGTGCGTTCGCAATACTTTTCTCTGTCGGGAAAGTAAAAATCTGCAAAATAATAATAAAATATTAGTGTAAAATGCAAGAAGAATTCACAAATAAAATTCCTTGTTAGGAGGGAGACGCCTCACTTTTTATCATATTTAAAATGGATGCTCTGGTACATAGGCGTAACTTAAATAATGCTATGTATATTTTCAAAATACTCAACGGTATCTTTAATTGTAGCGATATATTGGGAGAAATTAAAATTACTGCTCCATCAAGATCTACTATAAATTATGACTTGCTTCGACTTCCTCGTTTCAATACGATTGCATCCAGGAATGGAATTATTACTCGTTGCTCTGATCTTTACAATGAACAACTAGAAAATGTTGATATATTTAATACTTCAATAACTGCATACAAGCAATCGGTATCTAAAATTCTGTTAAGCGATTTGAGTAACGACAATAGTATTATTCGTGTATCCTTAGGATATACTAGTAGTAGTAGTAGTAAATAGAGTGGGGGGATTGTTTTCAGCCCTTGATGTCACCTAGATCTGTAAGGTCTTTTGTAACTACCCACTGTGTGGTTAGGTCAGTGGTCAGCTAGTAGCCCGGTACTTCTTACCAGTCCAAGTAGATCAATGACCTTCAAGTTGGGCAGATCGCTGGGTTCGAGAAAGGCTCGTCCCAGTAAACTGTGTCTTTTGGCGGCGAACCCTGGACAGCGACCAACAATGTGTATGCTGTCTTCAGGTTCCTCGCCCCATATTCGGCAGTCCTTGCTCTCGGTCAAGCCAAGGTTGAATAGATGAGCTCTAAGGGTCGTGTGTCCGGTGAGGATACCGATAGTGGTTCTAAGGTTCTTCTTGCTCATGTCAAGTAGGGCCTTGGTTTTCTTCTGTAGTGGTTGCTCCATCATGGCTTTTGCCTGGCGACATCCCTGGCTCTGTTTCTAGAAAGCCCGATGTTTCTGCTCCAAGCAGTCCCTGATGATTTTCTGACCTGTAGCGAAGGGGACCCCTACAACTGGCTCCACTGGGCATTCCAGTGTGCTCAGTTTTGCCAGTCTGTCGGCTTCTTCGTTGCCGGGTATGCCTTGGTGACCCGGTATCCATATCAGGGTGATTTTGTTGGATTTTCCCAATTTGTTGAGCTCCTGCATGCAGTCCCAGACCACAGAAGATTCTGTGGTGGCTTTAGCCAGAGCGTCCAGTGCTGATCTGTTGTCAGAGCAGATGAGGATTTGTCTGTGTTTTACCTCAAGTCGACTTTGTAGTTTTATGCATTCCAATATGGCAAGCACCTCGGTTTGGAAAACCGTGGCGTATTGTCCAAGGGGGATGCTGATTCTATGGTTGGTTTTGGATCCATTCACGCCTGCCCCAAAACGTCCATTTGTTCCTGAACCGTCGGCGAACCAGGCGTCTACGTTGTGGCTTTAGAGCCACTGCGGATTTTTCCATTCTTCCCTGGTGGAGATTAGGATTTTAGAGGACTTCTCTACCGATTTTTTTTTCCGTAGTCGATCCTGGGTCAGAGTGAATGAGCTTTTGTGGAAGAGGTTTAGCTCAGGATGATTGTGCCCTCCTCGCTTCGACTCGCCCAAACACTTCAGTCTGTATGCTGTAAGTCTGGTGGAGTGGATGATGAGCTTGTCCAGAGGCGGGCAGCAGAGTGCCACCTCTAATCCCGCTGTTGGGGTTGTCTTCAGTTACCTTGAAGGCTTTGAAACATGTTTATTGTCTCGAGCTTTTTCACCCTGGACCACCAGACTATTGCAGCATAGGTCAGCCTAGGAAGCAGTACTGCCCTATAGAGCTATAAGGCGACCCTAGGTTTGAACCCCCAGGTTTTTCCCATGGCTCTTTTGCACGTCCACAAAGAGGCATAAAAGTTTGTTCTCTTGCGCTCGAGGTGGTGCTTCCAATTGAGTTTTGGGTCTAGATAAACTCCAAGGTATTTGACTTCTGTAGCGTATTCTATCTCCTTATCCTAGAGCTTGAGACACTCAACGGGTTCGGGTTTGTATTTTCTGGTGAAAATCATGGCCTTAGTCTTGCTTGGATTAGCGGACAGACCTCTGGCCTGGCACCAGTCTTGGGTGGTCTTAAGCGCTTTGTCCATGAGCTCCTTAAGTATTGATAGGAAGTTTCCTCTTACTACTATGGCCACGTCATCAGCGTAGCCGTAGACAGAGAAGCCTAGGTTTTGTAGATTTGTTAGAAGTTCGTCTACAACGATGCTCCACAAGAGGGGTGAGATGACTCCACCCTGTGGGTAGCCCTTGGCAGGGATTTCCGTGATGGTGGTGTCGCCTTGATAGACGGTCAGATTCCTAGGATATGCTATACTGATATCAGTTTTTGACCATTTATTAATACAATTTGTTTATTATGGAGACTATCACCACACATTAAAGTAAAATGTATCGTAGTATATAAATACAATATCATACAAAATATAGTATAAATACACACTTACACACAAACTCACACACATTTACAGATACAGACATACTCACACTCTCTCACATATACACAAGCAATTGTAATATGTTGTGTGTTAAGAAATGGGGAAAAAATACGAAAAACTACAAGAATTGAAATAAATATAAATTTGTAATTCATAGGAGATCCTTAACCGGTTTTATATTTTAGAATTTCTACAACATTGTAAATCTGTATACTCTATCATACTGTGTGTTTTCCTCAATAAATAAATATTGGTTTGATTCGCATATGCGACGACGCGCTATTAACTACCGTATCGTAAACGTCCACGCACCTCGTTAAAACTTGACTCTCCGTTATAGATTTTCGCCGCTCTTCGCCTACCGTTCGGTAAACAGTCACCCGTCCCTGGCAAACTCCCCCTCACCTCATTACCGGTTTTGAAGGTGATGGAATACACGGCAATAACTCAACGGGAAAGCCAAGGACTCCCTTCTACCCGAGCACTCGATCTTCATTTAATAATATAATTTGAATGTGCGGGTTCGCAGGAACCTTCATAAACTGGGCCATTATCATACATTTGCATTGCCGGGTCAGATTGAGGGTGGTTGACACGTTAATGCTCGAATGAATAATATTATTAAAGTTATTAAATTCGGGTAACTTGAGCCGGCAGTGAAGAAAGCAAGTGAGCTCTCTCTTCTCTGCTTCAATAAGGATTGAAGCAGAGAAAAAGCCTTAATCTGTTAGAAGAATCTGTTAGCGAATCCCGCAAGCAGTCGCGGGGGTAAAGATGTGGGACTGGGAGGGGTAGGGTTTCAATGGTTTTCAAGCGCGTAGAATAGAGTTTCAAGCAACAAATAGAAATTGTTGCTTTAGTAGAGGTACCCGCGAATATTTGTGGTTTCGGATAATGATAAGAGGATCGACTCACGGCGCCCCTCTTTACTTTCTACGGCGCGCCAGGGCGCCGCGGCGCACACTTTGGGAACCCCTGCGTGTAGCTAATTATAAATTCGTGCTGTTACTTTAACGTGGGAGCTAATGGGCCCATGATGAGGTGGCCACGATGACCCATGTGTTCAGGGTCGGTCACACTCACGGGTCAACACCCATCCGATGGCCTCCACGCATGGGGTGCGAACCTGGGTAGGACACTGGGTCAACCAGTCTCCCCTGGGAATCAAACCTCTGGCGCTCCTGGACGGTCTGCGCACCGAGCGGCGTAAGCCAATCGACTGTGCTCTCCGACTAACAGTCAGGGGAGTCTGGGAACTGTATTGTTTCCTATAGAGCGGGGGTGGTTGCCTACCTTACGGCGACTGCTCTTGAAATGACCATTGGCCATCCGATCCCGGTTCAGAGTCGGGTAAAGGACGCCTTGGTCCGCGATAGATTCGGCGCACACCGTTTCACCGCTTCGTAAGGGTGAGGATCGCGCAAGCGACCTCGAACTCGGAACCAATCGAGAGACCGGAGAAATCTGGATAGAACGACTAATCGTTAAAACTTCCTGAGGTGACGGGTGCGCCAATTACGAATTTTGATTTAAAAAAGTAATTTGTCAATTTGGATTTGATCATCAAAAAGATATTTACAATTCTGATTAGGGAGATGGACCAACGACAACACTCGTGTCATCGGCATACATAAAGAGTTGAGTTATATCCAAAGCGACAGGCAGGTTGTTCGAGAGGAAAAGAAGTCTTCCATGGCTGAAACCTGTGGAACACTAACAGACGCAAAGCCGGGTTCAAACGTGTGTGTATAAAGATGTGCCATTGCAACGCAATAACATTGTGGTTATCGGGGCTGTTAACGTTATCGGACAATACGCTGGGAAATGCCGCTATCGCCGTCAGACAATGCAAGTCCTCTAATTAATAGCCCGCCCAAGCGAGGGGCACTTTTATGACTCCAGAACCGCCGTTTTCGTCACATGTCTGATAATTTAGGGGTCAATGTCGTTTACCTCTACGTACCTAGGGATATATGAGTGAGTAATGCATCAATGTTATTCGTTTACAAAGTCGGCTACCAAAAATATAATAGGGTCAATATTTATACATGAATAATTAATTATACAGAAAATATTATTTGTACTAGATACATATGTTACTATAATACTGGCTATAGCTGCGAATTTCTGCGAACAGCGGATTTAAAGGTCAACAAAAAAAACGGTTGTGTCACCCCAATACTTTCCCGGCAAGTAGACAAGCCGCCCCCGCGCGCAACCGAACCTCCCACCGCGCCAATTAGTAGTATATGTCCAGTATTTTCCGTGGCATTAACTGCCCTACCTATACAAAATTACATGATACGGCCGCTATATTATTGCCAGAACGTAACAAGCCGTATCCCGTACGTTCATGTAAAAAAAAAACGAAAAGAAAAAACCCGAATCCCACAAAGCGTACGTCATTACTCCAAATTGATTCTACGATTCTAAATACAAATAAATTAATAGTTTAAAAAAACCCTAATAACACGCTTTTATAAATGCACGTAAAAACCAAAAAAGGTTTGTTATAACCTTGAAACCTGACCGTGTTCAAAGTCCATTACGTGACCTTTCTCACAAGTGCAAACACGACTATGATACGATATTCCATCATGGAATGCCAGTGCCTATCTTCTGGCTTCATGATCAGACCTTGAAACCTAATCGTGGTCAAAGTTCATTCCAAGACTTTTCTAACAAGTCCAAACACAGCTATGATACGATGTTCCATCATAAAGTTCGAGTTCATATCTTCCGACTTCATCATCAGATCAGTTCGACAGTACCATATTATTGTATTGTCATCAGAACTACATACAGCTGCCAATTTTCATGACGCTACGATCCTTGGAAGACGGTTAAATTAGGTACTTTAGATTCCAATACATAGTTACATACAGGTCGACCTTATAAAAGCGTGTTTAAAAGGGTCATAAAGGGGTCTATTGTGTTAAAAAGTTTTCTGGTATATTGTAAACAAGTAGGTTCGAAAAAAATCGTCGATTTTTCACCTAATTTTTGAATAATAACCAAAACCTAGGGCAGTTAAGATGGTATATTTCCAAAAACGATGTATTTTCTTTAATGCAGCGGACAATTAATATTATATGTGTCGCTTGTATATGAGAAATTCCAACCCAAATACAACAAAGCATCTGTGTACCGAATTTCAAGTCCCGAAGTTTAATATTTCGAGATTAAAATATGATTAACACGCCTACTGATGGACCGATTTTAACCACAATTTACCATGACCTAATGATCCCTGCATTCCGAATTTTAGATCAATCGGATGAAGCGATTGGGCTCTATCGTGGATGAATACACACACATACACACCCTGACACACAGCCAAACAGACACACAGACAGACTTCAGTCTGGAAATGTTAATTTTTCGGCATAGTTTCGCTGGATTGCAACATACTTAGTACCTATTTCGTTTGGTAAGGCGTCGGATTTCACGAGAGAAGAAAGCTTTCTCACACTCATCAAACCACGCCTGATCGGCATCCTTGACTTCATCATCGTCGTCGTAATTCGAAACAAACAAGTATTTCTTCAGTTGTTGACAAGCCTGGACTGGCTCCTTTGGGGCGGCTCGGCTTGAGACTGAAGGTGAGTTATCGGGGAGGAGAGGGGGTCGGGGTCCTCCTTCAGGATTTAAAAAAAATATACATGCCTGGACACCACATTTTCCGCTATTTTGCCACTTAAAAAGTATTTCAGGAAAGGCGACATCAAAAATTAAGCTCTGTAAGGACTTCGCCCACATACCCACAACAAAATAGTAATTTCTATAGAATCGAAACCGCAAATACGCTCAAATATACACGAGTCAACTGCAATTGAATTTCAACTAAATTCGGCATTTTATGCACAGTCAACCGATGACTAATGCCATTTCTTCTGATCGATCCAATTTGACACAATTAATTTCCCCCACACAGTGACCATTGCGTCATTCACACGATATAAAACGCAGTACATTCCGATCGATCAATATCATTCCCCTAGTGGACAGTTACCGCGGTTACACATCATCACCATCCCCTGGTACACAGCAGTCATCGCGATTACACCTCGTTATCAAGCAGTACCTACATTATCCGCGATACCGATCTTCAAGCCTCACTCCGCGACTACACAACTACGACATCACCTCGAGCCCACACTACCTACACACCGGCGAAATATCAAACAAGGCGCTACGATCTGGCAACCAATCACACACCTTCTGGATAAATACTTCAACTTCAACTACAACGACTTTCAATACGGAGAAAACTTATTGATGAGAACCACCCTTCGCTCACGAATAATTGGAGTCTAGTGAAGGGTGGCCACCCTCACAGCTCTTTTGTTGTAGTTTACTTACGTCTACAATACATTTTAATTAGGTATATATAAACTTGGTACACACTAAAAACGTTAGAAATCAATTACAAGTGGTTAATTACTCGAAAAAAAGAGACAGAAATATTTCAGATGAAAGTAACTTAACCTATGCTAAAGCCATCTACTTAATCCTACTGCAATATCTTCCGTACCGCACCAACTTACGTTTCAGATCTTTTTATTGATATTTATCCTAGCCCATAAATAGTGATTGCTTTGGATTTTATTAAATAGCGAAGGTGCTAAATATCAAAAGTGTCTTTGAGCAAAAATGCAATTGAATTTGGGTATTCTGTTTTTTGCATTATGCACCTAACTTGTGTACATATTTTGATCTGTGTCCTGAAGTAATTCAATATCTTTACTGTAATGTAATAACATATTGTAGATTTAATAAATAATCGAATATAGAACAATGCCTGAATCGCAGCCTTAATCTGAATCGAAGACTATCGCGGTTGTTGCGGAGGTATACGCCATTATTGAATGTGCGTATATCAACCTCCATAAGAACTACGCCAACCACCGTATCTATATACACTCGGATAGCAAGACAGCTCTTATGGCACTAGCCTCGAATACTATTAATTCAAAGCTAGTACAAAACTGCGTATCTCTACTGAATTCCCTGGGCGAAAAGAACAGGGTAATTCTAAGATGGGTCCCGGCCATGCAGGAATCGAGGGAAATGAAAAAGCCGACGAACTTGCTAAGACCGGAGCAAAGGGAACGTTATACGGCCCTGAACCTTGCTGTGGCGTGCCAAAAAGCCTTGCAAACCTAATTCTCAAACAAATATGTTTAGAACAATCCGTCAACCACTGGAACAACACGCCAGGGTTGAATCAATCCAAAGCGCTAATTAAGGCCTACGACCCTAAGACGGCCCGTTAGGCCTTATAGCTAAATAGGAACAATCTCCGCATACTGGTGAGGGCGCTCACGGGGCATTGTGGCCTCAACAAACACATGTACAACCTCAAGCTCCGAGACACAAAAATGTGCAGGTTCTGCCAAGGGGCAGAGGAAATTCCTCTGCACCTCATGTGCGAGTGTGGCCTGCTGATGCGTAAAAGATACACTCACTTGGGTGGTCATTAGCTCCAACCTGAGGATGTAAAACAATCTGGCGCCAAAAGCCTGTTGCGGTTCTTAAATGACACGAGGCTTAGCGCAGAACTATAGTAGGTGGCGAACACAATAGATCAGCAATGGTCGCAGTGTTACAAGGATCATAAAGACCTTTAAAAAGCCCTACACAACAAATAAATAATAATAAAATCGCGGTTGTTTGACATTTGTTTATATGACTATTGTTACCTATCACTTTAAATTTATTAGTCATAACCTCTTGCATGTTCAATTATCGTGGATCGATTATTTCTCATTGGTCCTGGGTCATTTTATATACTTATTAATACATGTCAATATTGTGCATAATTTTTTCTATCCATCTGCGTCTTTATTGTGTTGCTTCGCTGTTATTTTTCAAGCTTCGAGCATATCAACATTAATTTATCTCTTCAATGTAGTCAAATACTGTCTTCACACACCTATTTTATTTATTGTGCGTCCTATGGGCGTAAGTTTTGTTTTGGTCCAAGTGCCTCACGACTCCTTATGAAATTATTCATCTATTACCAAAATGTTAGAGGTCTCCGAACCAAAACAAACGAAATCCTTCAAAGCATATTATGCAATGAATTCGACATTATTGCACTGACGGAAACTTGGCTTCACCAAGGAATATCGAGCAGCGAGTTGATTGATGGCCGATATACAGTATTCAGACGTGACCGGAACTACCCGTCTACGGGCCAGGAATATGGTGGTGGTGTTCTATTAGCCATTAAAAACGAGATACATGCTCACGATCAGCCTTTGTGGAGTACGTGCGCTGAGGACATCTGGGTCACCATACCGTCGTCATCTTTAAAAGGGTGTAAAACTTCAGTTCACATATGTTGTGCGTACTTCCCTAGAACACTTAATTATAATACAAATATTGAAACATTTATGTCTCGACTAGTTGACATTGTTCTCAGCCATCCTAAAGATGCATTTATTTTAGTTGGTGACTACAACCTGCCTGAAATCGATTGGGATCGCGAAGGTAATAGCTCATTTCTAACGCCTACTAACTTTTCATCCTCTGCTCATGCTGTCTTAACTCTGGACACTTTGTGTTTGGCTGGTCTTCGCCAATATAATGGTATCCGCAACACTTTGGGGAAAACGTTAGATTTGGTCCTATGCAATGAAAATGTTAATGTTTATGCTAGCGACAACCCAATAGTTCCCGAGGATTACAAGTATCACAGAGCCCTCGTTATAGAATATTCCCTAGATCTCGTGATACCACTTCAGGATTCGCGCGGGCAGGTGACACAGTTTAATAAAGCTGACTATATCGCAATTAATGCTGCACTTGCGGCGTTTAATTGGAAAGATCTTATATGTAACACTGACATTAATGTTGCGGGAAGAAAGATGAAATATCGGGCAGGCATGATGATGATAAACATCACAACAAATATTGTGTCGTCATGCCTAAAATTCCGAGCGCATCAAAAATCCCCAACCAACAAATATTATTTATGGCAGTAAGTGCACTTAGCACACAATATCGGTATAGCCGGATTAGCTCCACTAAAAGCGGGGGCTAATGGTTTTTAAACTAAAAGCGGAATATTTACAAGCGAAACGCCAAAAATTTCGAAATTACACGTCAACCCGAAAACAAACCTCGCTCGCAAACAAAGGAAACGTCGGAAATATCCCAGCACGTGCATTTAAAAAGGGTAATAAAAACTCACCCTAAATACACCGCCGGCAAAAAGGATTAGGCAACCCCGCCGCCGATTGTAAAATCGACCCTCCCCGCCAGCCAGGTAGGTACAAAGAATGACTCATATTTTGGGAAGCGCCAGCATAAATATTGGATCACAAAAAATCCACAAAATTGCTGCCATAAAAATGTCTAAATGTTTAGAATAATATAATTTAATTTTTAGTCTTTGTCCGAGCCAAATCGGCCAATAACTGGTGAAGATATGTAAATTCAACCTAAAATAGGACATAGCAATAAATTATGATTATTAAAAGATAAATGTAAAATAATCATAAGTTAATATAAGTTAGAGTTTAAGGTCGTATGTACACCCTTAACTTTAGTAAAATAGAAGGCAATAATATTATATTAAACTTCACAAAACGACATACAATAGTACGCCGGCCGACAACCACTTGCGGGGCGGGGAACAAACCTCCCCCACCACGCGGCCGACGGCGGCGGTGTACCTATATAATGGAGGGCACCCGCCGATACCAACCAGATCATTTTTCGAGCGTGTCTTGGAGATCATTATTAGCGTGCCTTGCGACAGGCCATTTTCGAGCGTGCTTTGTAAATTCGTAACTAGTGTAATAGACTTCATTTTTAAAGTAAATAAAAATCTTTAATGGCTTAGAAGCTTTTAAAAACATCAAAATTATTATTTTTTATTAACAATACAAACCTCGAGTGCAAGTCCCGGAAATACTACCTACAGCGGATTAGACACGACCCGAGCGACGTTAAAGAAGAGGATTTCGCCAAACGCCGCCCGACGTCACCTTTGGCCTTACAACCCGGAGGGTTGAGTCTGTTTGTAGGCCACACGTGGGAAAGCCCCACAACTTGGAAAGCCTCCACATCTTGGTCCTTCGAGCCGGATAGGAAATCAGGACCTTAAGCAGAAAGCAGGTCCATCGAGGTAAAAAATAATAAAAAATAATTTTAATTTTTTACAAAAATTTGAAGAATCTCCGAAATGTCGACGCCGCGTCAAACGAGCGCGGAACGGACAGAGAGCGCTAGAAGAAGCGCAAGGATTGCGGACAAAGCACGCGACAAAAGCCAGATCGACGCTCACAGGCAAGAACTACGAGCCGATCAACAAGATGCCGCAAGATCTACAATTGGGACGACGACCGCTGAGAGACCAGCCAGCAGAGCACAGTCTACCAGCAGCAGGGCGCCGTCAATGACAAGTCATCGATCGTCCAGATCAGCAACCACCACCATCAGGAGGCGACAATTGGAAGCGGAGAAGGAAGCCGCCCAGGAAAAAGCCGCAGCCGACGCCGCAGCCGCAGCAGCAGCCGCAGCCGCAGCAGCGAAAGCCGCCCAGGAAAAAGCCGCAGCCGACGCAGCAGCCGCAGCCGCAGCAGCGGAATCCGTCGCCAAACTCGCAGCCGAGACTCACCGAATCGAATCGGAACGGATCGACCGACAACTCGAACTGCGGAAACTCCTGATAGAAGCAGAGGTCGAGGAAGAGTTATATATGGACGACGACGACCAAATAAGCCGAGCCGACAGCCGAGCGGAGCGACAGAGCCGCCGACTAACGACCGGACGAACAGAGGAATGGGTGAACGAGCGGGAATTAAGGGACGACGACGCCGCAGAAAAAACAGCGAGCGACGCCGCGTTCCAACGAGCCGTCGCGAGCGCCGTCACGCAAGCAATCGCCGCCACCGCAGCCGCCGCCAACTCCCATCCAAGAGCCTCCTCCTACGAGCGGCAGTTAAAAGACGACGACGCCACGGACAAAAAGGCGAGCGACGCCGCGTTACAACGAGCCGTCGCGAGCGCCGTCACGAAAGCGATCGCCGATAACGCCGCAGCCGCCACCGCCAATCGACCGAGTGACACCGCCCGAGCGAGCAATTACGCCCGTCCGAGCGGCGACGTCCCGACGATGAAGAAAGAGGAAGAATGCAGCCCGCCCGACGTCTACATGATGCAGACCCGAGCGAAGATGCTGCGCAGCCTTCCCCAATTCGACGGCAGCATGCAGGAGTGGCCAATATACGCCGCACTATTCGATCAGGGGTCGACAATGTGCGGATTCACCAACGCGGACAATCTGCTACGACTACAACAAAGCCTGCGAGGAGCCGCGCGCGAAGCAGTACGCGCGATGTTACTGGATCCCGGCAATATCCCGGAGATCCGAAGAGCGCTGGAACGCCGTTTTGGCAGACCTGGCGCTCGCATCGACGCGCTCATGCAGGAAGCACGCAGTACGCAGCAAATATTGGTGAGTGATTCGATATTTAAGTTGGTTGAGTACGGCACTACCGTTTGTAATGTCGTACATGCTTTAAAAAATATGGGTCATTCTGCGTATCTCACAAATCCACCGCTGCTAAAAGAATTAGTGATGAAGTTGCCACAACATTTGCGGTTACAGTGGTACTCCGCCGGCCATGGACCGCATCCTACTCTTTTAGATTACGGAAACTGGTTAGAGACAATAATAGACGCCGCCTCTCAAGAAGATCCCGTAAAAGATTATTCAAAAAATAAGTATAGTAACAATCGATCCGAGATGCCGAGCAAAAAAAGAGTTTTTGCTACAGACACTCAGGAGTCGACAGACGCCTGCCTAAAGTGCGGGCGAAACAATCATCTAACCCCTAAATGCCGCGAAATAGAAAAAATGACAATAAATCAACGTTGGACATGGGTTAAGGAAAAACGCTTATGCACACGGTGTTTTAGAAAAGACCACCGCCAAGCGCAATGTAGCGTAAAAAAGCCGTGTGGGATAGAAGGTTGTAAGTGGCCTCACCACAAATTATTACATAAAAATAATGCCGCGATAAAAAATCAGCCCTCAAACGACGACCAAAATACCCCTAATACAGTAGCTAATACTTGGGACGGATCGGAAAAAATGATTCTAAGGGTAGCGCCCGTGGAACTACGGGGGCCGAAAGGCGTTATAAAAGCACTAGCGTTATGCGATGAAGGATCTTCAATCACATTAATAGATCAGAGCATAACGGATAAAATAGGAGTACACGGGGAAATTAGCCCCTTAAATTTAGTAGGCGCCTCGGGCATGTCAGTTGCGAACGCGACAACGCAGCGAATAGACTGTAAGATCCGACCGCTGAAAGGTAAAAAATATTATGATTTGCGTAACGCCAGGACCATAAAACAGCTGGATTTACCAGCACAAAAATTCTGTGCTAAATCTATGCTAATTAAATGGCCTCATTTAGCCGACATACCGTTTTGCGACTTTGAAGGAGCACCGCAAATTCTAATAGGAATAGATCATTATGACTTAATCATTCCCAGAACAATAAAAACCGGTCCCCCGAAAGCTCCGATAGCAACCTATTGCCGACTTGGTTGGACATTAGGGGGAGGGGGGGGGGGGGGGCGGTGATTTGTCTACTTGCCGCGCCGTAAACCACTTACGGAATGCGGGCTCAAACCAAAGGATGGACGACATCATCCGGTCGTATTTCGAAGTAAAAGAAGTAGGAACGCACGTACGCGCCCCTAAGGCCGTTACGAACGCGCGATCCGAAATGCTTGTCCACGACACGAAAAAACAAGAAGGCAATCGTTGGAGCACCGGTCTGCTACGGAAAAGCGACCAGGTAACGTTGCCAGACAGTTGCGAGATGGCGAAAGAACGGTCAAATTCCACAGAGAATAAGTTGCTTAACAACCAGCCGTTAGCCACTCAAAAATGCGACATAAAAAATAATTTTGTTAAAAAAGAATATGTATCGAAATTAAATCTAGGGGAATCAACCGCGGACGATGAATCTCCATCGTCAGAATATGGTCAGGACGAAGAACGTCGACCGGTAAACATAATGACCTCGATAAAAACTATTTCACTAATCGAGACAAAACGATTCTCACGCCTAGAACGGTTACGTCGTACAGTAGCATGGATATTTCGATTCGTACAACGCTGCAAACGCAGCGGCGAAAAAACAAAACATTTAACCCCACAAGAACTTGCTTGCGCGGACCTCTACCTGATTCGGGTTTCGCAGCAACAAGATTTCAGCGAGGAAATTTCATTATTAAAAATTAATAAAGAATTACCAAAAAACAGCAGGATAAGAAACCTAAATGCATACCTGGATACGAATAGGATCCTGCGAGTAGGCGGTCGCATACAAAATTTAGCCGGTGTCGCCCCCGAGGTAAAACAACCCGCAATACTGGACGCGCGTAGTCATTACACCCAGTTGTTGATGAAATGGCAGCACGAGCAAGCCGGTCACAAAGGCCGTGAATGGGTTTGTAATGAACTACGACAGCGTTATTGGGTATTGCGACTCCGGGGAGCGATTCGAAAAATCACTCGCGACTGCCGAAAATGCCAGATTGACAGAGCGAAGCCAATTCCACCCAAAATGGCGGTCTTACCGGACATCAGATTGGCTCATCACATACGACCGTTCACCAATATCGGAGCCGACATATTCGGGCCGATAGAAGTCACCGTTGGAAGACACCGGGAAAAACGGTACGGTATGCTTTTCTGTTGTATGAGTAGTCGAGCCGTCCACATAGAAATCGTCCATTCACTATCAACAGACAGCACAATGATGGCAATAAAGCGACTATGCGCACGCAGAGGGACACCGTCCGTAATATTTTCCGATAACGGAACGAACTTTCACGGGAGCAATAACGAGTTGAAACGGGCACTGCAAGATGTCAATTTTGATGACGTAAGTTCACAATGCGCTATGAAGGAAATAGAATGGAGATTCAACACTCCGACAGCCCCCCATATGGGAGGTTTTTATGAGAGATTGATTCAATCCATAAAAAAAGCTCTCTCCATCACTTTAAAGGAAAAAGCTCCTCGCGACGAGACATTATTAACGTTAATGGCAGAGGCTGAACATTCGGTAAATTCTCGCCCGTTAACCCATGTTTCACTCGACAGCCAAGACGACGAAAGTCTTACGCCAAATCACTTCTTGATTGGTTCGTCATCAGGTCGACTCAACATAGGCGTAATTGACAACGACAATCTTTGCCTCAAAAAACAGTGGCAAAAAGCCCAAATAATGGCAAACCATTTTTGGTCGAGATTCGTACGCGAATATCTCCCGACGCTGGCGACGAGACCAAAATGGCACGACGCGGTAAAACCCGTCCAGATAGGAGACATAGTCATCCTTGTGGACGCGGACCTACCCAGAAATACTTGGCTCCGAGGGCGAATAGAGCAAGTACATACCGCTCCCGATAAGCAAGTACGTTCAGTAACGATCTGCTGTCGCGGAAAGTCGTACAAAAGACCAGTACATAAAGTGGCAGTAATCTATTCTCCCCACCAAGAGGAAGTGAGAACAACAATTTCACCTCCCGAAGAAGAGGAGTGAGGAGAAACACTTGTCTCACGGAGAGGGGGATGTTGCGGGAAGAAAGATGAAATATCGGGCAGGCATGATGATGATAAACATCACAACAAATATTGTGTCGTCATGCCTAAAATTCCGAGCGCATCAAAAATCCCCAACCAACAAATATTATTTATGGCAGTAAGTGCACTTAGCACACAATATCGGTATAGCCGGATTAGCTCCACTAAAAGCGGGGGCTAATGGTTTTTAAACTAAAAGTGGAATATTTACAAGCGAAACGCCAAAAATTTCGAAATTACACGTCAACCCGAAAACAAACCTCGCTCGCAAACAAAGGAAACGTCGGAAATATCCCAGCACGTGCATTTAAAACGGGTAATAAAAACTCACCCTAAATACACCGCCGGCAAAAAGGATTAGGCAACCCCGCCGCCGATTGTAAAATCGACCCTCCCCGCCAGCCAGGTAGGTACAAAGAATGACTCATATTTTGGGAAGCGCCAGCATAAATATTGGATCACAAAAAATCCACAAAATTGCTGCCATAAAAATGTCTAAATGTTTAGAATAATATAATTTAATTTTTAGACTTTGTCCGAGCCAAATCGGCCAATAACTGGTGAAGATATGTAAATTCAACCTAAAATAGGACATAGCAATAAATTATGATTATTAAAAGATAAATGTAAAATAATCATAAGTTAATATAAGTTAGAGTTTAAGGTCGTATGTACACCCTTAACTTTAGTAAAATAGAAGGCAATAATATTATATTAAACTTCACAAAACGACATACAATAGTACGCCGGCCGACAACCACTTGCGGGGCGGGGAACAAACCTCCCCCACCACGCGGCCGACGGCGGCGGTGTACCTATATAATGGAGGGCACCCGCCGATACCAACCAGATCATTTTTCGAGCGTGTCTTGGAGATCATTATTAGCGTGCCTTGCGACAGGCCATTTTCGAGCGTGCTTTGTAAATTCGTAACTAGTGTAATAGACTTCATTTTTAAAGTAAATAAAAATCTTTAATGGCTTAGAAGCTTTTAAAAACATCAAAATTATTATTTTTTATTAACAATACAAACCTCGAGTGCAAGTCCCGGAAATACTACCTACAGCGGATTAGACACGACCCGAGCGACGTTAAAGAAGAGGATTTCGCCAAACGCCGCCCGACGTCACCTTTGGCCTTACAACCCGGAGGGTTGAGTCTGTTTGTAGGCCACACGTGGGAAAGCCCCACAACTTGGAAAGCCTCCACAATTAATTCTGCCTTAAGCGGTTTCTATCGAATTCTGGCTAGGGTAATAGATCTTTATGTGCCAACGAAATTGGTGTGGGCATCCAAATATCCCCTTGGTATATGGCTTCATTAATTAATATTACCAAGGAGAAGTATCGATACCATCAAAGGTTTAAACGGTTTCACAACCCGCTTGACTACAACAAATTTTCCCTGTTGAGGTCCAGGCAGAAACTTATAAACAGGGATTGCTATGCAATGTACATTAAAAAAATTGAAAAAAATATTCTTAGCAATCCGAAGTCCTTCTGGTCTTATGCCAAATCCCTCCGGAAGTCCGACTCTGTCCCTAAAAGAGTAACGTACTTAGGTAGTGTCTCTGCGTCAGGGGAGGAAGTGTGTAATATGTTTTGTAAGTATTTTGAATCCGTGTTTGAACCGATTTCCGCTAGTCCTAGTACTTCTGCTCATATCGAATGCCATGGTAGTAGTATCTCGTCTATTGAAATCACTGAAGAATTGGTGAAGGAGTATATTAGCAAGCTCGATCTCAATAAAAGTGCTGGACCAGACGGTATCCCACCTTTGTTTATAATTCGCTGCGGTCATACTTTGGCCTTGCCGCTTACCTTACTTTTCAAGAGGTCGGTTTGTTATGGCACCTTTCCCGACGAGTGGAAGCAAGCTTTTGTTACACCGGTATACAAATCAGGTTCGAAAATTGATGTTACTAACTATCGTCCTATTTCCAAACTCTCCATCATCAGTAAGCTATTTGAAAAAATAGTTTACGATCAATTATATGCGGCAACTACTCATTGTATTCTACCCCAACAGCATGGATTTAGATCTGGCAGGTCTACGGTATCTAATCTTACTTTGTTTACGAGTTTCCTGTCGCTTCAAATGAGTAAACGCAATCAAGTGGATGCTATTTATACTGACTTCAGCAAAGCTTTTGACAAGGTGGACCATACTAATCTTATCTCAAAATTAAGTGCCGTTGGAATTCACGGTGATTTACTACGTTGGTTTGCATCGTACATACAAAATCGTTGCCAGCGTGTGGTTATTGGAGGATTTAAGTCCGACTGGACAAGTATATCCTCGGGTGTGCCACAGGGTAGCATTTTAGGGCCCCTTCTATTTACACTTTATATCAATGACATAAATACCTGTTTTAAATTTTGTAAGTTTTTACTTTTTGCTGACGATATGAAAATGTACGCACCTGTTAATTCCCTTGACGACTGTCAATTGGTCCAGGATGATCTAGATAGACTATCTCTTTATTGCGCCTCGAATCGTTTATTCCTGAATGCTGCGAAATGTGCTACCGTTAGTTTTACGCGGAAAAACAATGTTCTACCATTTATTTATACTGTCAATGGTTTCTCGATAACCAAGAAAAACGCAATCCGGGATCTAGGTGTTCTTTTAGATAGTAAGTTATTATATAACTCCCACATAGATAACATCACGAAAAAAGCATATAGTATGTTAGGTTTCGTACTTCGAACTTCAACACATTTCGCAGTTAAAAATTCTCTATTACTCTTGTACTACGCTTTCGTCCGGAGTCACCTCGAATATGCTTCTCAAATATGGTCTCCTAGTTATAATGTTCACATAAAGAGAATTGAACGTATTCAAAATATGTTCCTGAAACATTTGAATTATCGCTCCTTCTTGTCCTTTCCCAATCACAACGAAGCAGCTGCCTTTCATGGGCTTCAATCCTTACAATCAAGAAGAAAATGCGCAGACGTGGTGTTTTTCCATAAAATATTGGCAGGTTATATTGATTGTTCTGATCTTCTTGGAATGATATCTTTCCGTGTACCATCGCGACTCACTCGCCAAACGGAGTTATTCCACCTTCCGCAGGTTAGTACTAATTATGCACAAAACTGTTTCATGTATAGGGTATGTAAAATTTGTAATACGCAGCTCGGCGATGTTGACGTATTCAATACGTCATCATTCGCTCTTAAGAAAGCAATTATTAATGATGGTATTGATCGCAATATATAATATATAATAAATAATATTTATTCAAGAATATCTTTAAATGATATGTATGTCTATATTATGGAACGTGTCTTTACATAAAATTTTATTTACCTTTACAACTCCTTTCTTCCCAGTTCCCACCTGTCCCTATGAGTGTTAGTTAATTCTTCAAAAAAAATATATTGTTGTGTTTAAATTATGAATGTTTAAGTGGAAACATGTAATTAGCTTTATTTTTTTTAACTTAATAATTCTGTAACAAATTTATTGTAACAGCTGTATGTTTCCTTAAAAATAATAAAATTAAAATAAAAAAAATAAAAAATTAAAAAACATTACAAATAGGATAAATACGAATTACCGCGTGAAGTTTGTTGCACCCAAGGTTTCGGCGATGTTGCAACCGCCGTTGTCCGGGTATTGACAGCACCTCAGTCTCTCCTGGACAACGACGGTTGCAACCTCGCTGAAACGTCGGGTTCTAAAAAAATCACGCGGCACAATCGTTTTTAACACGCTTATATTAGATTTACTTGTGTGTATTAATCTATCAATGTAACGGAATCTTTCAAGTCGAATTTCAACCACTTCTGATAGTTGTATCAACATGACCATCTAGCTCAGGGTTTCCCAACCTTTTTGCATGGTGCCCCCTGGATTATAAAAAAAGAATCATGCCCCTAAAATATTGCCTGCAGGCAATAAGGTCGCCTTTTCTTAAGAATAAAGAGTTTTAAGCTATTGCATAGCTTTTATCGCGGGCCTAGGCCAGCGCGGCGACCGAATGAAGAAATTTCTTAACGAAAATTAATTATTTTAAACTGATAATTACGTCTAAACAAGTACTGCTTACGATTCGAAAAAAATATATGTTAAACAAGAACATTTTATTAATATTCTTAGCTTTGAATATTTTAGATTTTGTTTATATTACATAGTGTAATTAATTTGTGAAATTAGGTCTAACCGAACACAAAAACGACTACTACGCAAATACTATCTGGCGTATTATTATGAAACCTGTACCATTTTAAAGATAATTTAATTATCTATCTTTTTATCTACGATTTTTTTCGAGTAATGCGGTTTTTTTGCTTTATCTAATAAAAAATTCGTGCGCGGCGCTCTATCGGAAGACGTTTAAATTATTCCGAATCATTTGCTACCGCAGCCGCAAATGATTCGGAATAATTTCAACGTTTTCCGATAGAGCGCAGTTATCTGATATCAGAAAAAATAAAATAAATGAAATAAATAAATAATTATAATTGCATAAGTTGTTAAAAATGCTATGCAATAGCTTTACCGCGGCAGTCCCCGAGTGCCACGCGTATTATTTTTTTTAATTTTATTTGTATTATGTACCTAAACAAATGCTAGAAAAAGCGCCCCACTTATTTACATTCAAATAATATAGTTTATTAAAAACATGGCTTACACTAAGTCCCTTCCGGGGTAAAAAGTGATGACAGAGTGGTTAACCCTTTAATTTGCGAAGTAGAAACTCGCCCGTACCGTTTCCAACGGGAAACCGTCGAGCGTGAAATTGGCGTGAATCCATAAGTTATAAACCACTATACGGATCATAAAAAGAAGAACTGTAAAATGATCGTATTGAATATGATTTTTTTAACTGCCAATTAGACATTTTGCCGTAGGTAGGCGATCGTCCCGAGCGGGACGTTACACATTGGAGGGGCTTTTTGGAGCGGATATTTTTTTCTTTTTAGTGAAGTTCTTACAAAAGCGTGTTTTTTATTTTTGAAATTTTTATTTTATTATTTTATTGATACAGTCCTAATCGCTGAGCGAATGAAGTGGAAATGCACACGCTTGGGTCTGAAAAGGCAGCTGAGCGGCATCCGGCCATAACAAATAAAATTAATATTCATAACGTGACGTTGTATTACCTACTAGGAGGGTCACTAGGCAGTGCTCCATTTTCCAAAGATCCGGAGAGATAATAAGCGGACCTTTCTGTTGTCAGTTACTCGCCAGGGCATATTTAAAATGGAATTAAGTTATGGAAATCGGTTTATACGTGTATGAAAAAGTGTATTAACGCTAACGGGAAATGTTTTGAGAAACAATAAATTGATTTTTGGCCATTTATTGCATTTATTTCCCGGCCCACCAGGAGGGAAAATGTATTGTGAACGCACAAAATATTTTTTTTTCTGAGATGAAGACGGATATATACATTTCACCCCCCGCCACCCCCCTAGCCATTATGACAATTTTCAGACTGGAATCTGTCTGTGTGGCTGTGTGTGTATTCCTCAACGATAACACCCAAACGCTTCATCCGATTGAGCTAAATTTACCATGCAGGCATTTTTTGGTCATAGCAAATATTGAAAATAGACATTCGACCTTCGACCTTCCGCCTCTCCCCCCCCCCCCCCCCCTACAAACGATTAAGACAAATCGGGGTGGGGCGATTTCAATCATAACCACAACCACGCGCTCCAGTCATACTTAAAAATCGAAATATTGGACTTCGAGACTTGAAATTCGGTACACAGATGCGTCGATGGGCCGAAATTATTTGTGAAATTTTGGTTGGAATATCTCTTATACAAGCGACACAAATATTTTTTAAATTCCGCCGTATTTGGGAAAATTCTACATCATATTGGAAAATAGATATTTTAATGGATTTCTACCATGGAAATACTACGAAAATACTATTGGTGCTTGTCGGGAAAGTCAGGGTGACACTTCTGATTTTTTGCTTATTCATTTCAGGAAATTTCCTACGGGAGGGGAATGAAGTTAAGAAACCTTTGTTTATTATTTATTTATTGATAAATTCAATATTAGGTACCTAGATATGTATATTTTTAATCTGTATTATAATTTAAAAAAATCAATACTACAAACCTAGCTCGGAAAGTAGATTCATGTCTTTGACATATATAGATTACAACCTCACTAGGAATTATCCTATGTTAAAATGGGAATTATATTATTAATTAATAATTCCTGTCGAGAGCAAGTCTTATCTGCTACGAGAATATAATAAATAAAAAACAAAAAATAAAATATGTTTGATGACGATCTACCAACAGTTACATATATAAAAAATAACTTTTATTTCCTATTTATTAAAAAATTACATTTATATTTTCATATAATATGATAATGTTATATAAAATGATAATACACGCTTTTCATGCTTTCATGTACATACTTGACTTGCTAAGAGTTTATATTAAAAACATGAGAATTCAGAATGCTAATTTTTAATATAACCTGGAAGTGGAGTTATAGTCCTAAGAATTGTCATTTTCATTATAGTCCTAAATGAAATCAAGTCAAATCAAATATTACATTATATATAACCATTAATTACATTTACTATTAAATTCTTCATTCTATTACCAATCAAAAGAAGAACTCTTAATTGTAAATAAATATCTTAACTACATACATATGAATTATTGTATAATAAAATCGAGTCTTACCATTTAATTTTGGTTTAATAACATTTAACTGAAATAATAGTTGTTATTGTCAGACGGATAAAACACATAGAGTAAGATAATTATGTTTTGATTCTATTTTAAAAATAAATAAAATGAATAATGTAATGAAAATAATAAAAAGCAGAATGTTATTGTCAACATATTACATCAATTCAATAAAATGACAATAAAAAGTCAATAGATGTAGTATTCAAAATAGCAAAAAATATAATATTAGCATTGTCAAACTGAAAATAAAATGTCTTATGTGATTACATTGCAAATAAAAATATTTAATAAGTTATTAATATGTACCTAGTTATAGAAATAGTAGCTCGATTAAGTACCTATTATAAAAATAGAAATACATAGCCAAGATGCAGATAGTTATTAGGGATCGTTAATATCGTACAGTTGTCTTTCAATGAAATATATTTTCATCGAAGACTATCGCGGTTGTTTGACATTATAAATAGGATAGAAACGAATTTACTGGACAACGGCGGCTGCAACGTCACCGAAACGTCGGGTGCTACAAATTTTCGGGTGCGGTAAAATCGTTTCTATCCTATTTATAATTGATATATTTTCAACTTAAACTGAGGAATATTTACTTCCCAGCATATTTTTTTGATGCTAAGGTGTAGCTTGCACCTCATTCCGACGTAGTTCCGTAAGTTTGTATGATAGAAATATGTATTTGTTTTTGGTTTTGTTTCTGTTCTCTTACAAAAAAATATATAACAAGCCCTCCTTGTTTTCACAAAAGTAAAAACAAATACATATGTCTATTATACAAACTTACGGATCTACGAACAACCGAATGGTATATGGATTATTAATAAGCTAGCACTATTAGTTTCCGAGATTTCGTTGCTCTTGAGGGTAATATGTGCGATAAATTAGTTTGCATTCGATTTTTAAACTAAGGTATTTATAAATGACTTAAAACACAGTTAGAGCCATTATTTTCAGGAGTCTAAGACTTTGTATTACACTCTGACATTCCTAGGAAACCTCGTCAATATTTGCGGTCAACAATTGCGTCACATCGCTAATTCTAGCGGGTTTTTTTAGTAAAGGCGTCTATTGCAGATGTTTTCCCTTCATTTTCCATCAGTATATGCTGATAACAGATGGAAAATTTCGTTATGGCGGAAACTCACGACTAGCAGTTAAAACGAGAAGGTAACGGATGGTTAGAGTCTGCCTTTTATTGTCAGTAACGCAAAAGCAGCAACACAAGAGCAAAATAAACATTTTACCTGTAAAAACAAGCTTACTACGTAACTAAAAGCTCACGTAAGAAAGGGTGAAAATAGACCAGAGGTACCTAAACTTTTTTGTCCCGTAGACGACTTTCTGATTTTTGTTGTTTCCGTAGGTCTGCCTATATAAGATTTTCCTATACCTGTTAACTTTAACCCGTTGAGTATGATACGACCAAATCTGGTTGTGAAACAATTATCCGTTGAGTATGATACGACCAGATCTGGTTCCGCGTTTTTTTTCACTTCTTTGACTTTCTCATATTTATTCATAATTATCTAATTGTTTTACAAAATGATATTTCAATATTCTATATTCGAAATTTCAATGCAATCATTGTGCAGTTGTTCTTTTTATGATTGGTGTAGTAGTTTCGTAGTTATAGTACTTTAAGTCGATGTCGCCGAAAATCCTGCAAAAGAGACCGAAAATACCCATTTACTCCAAGGGCTAAATGTGTTTTTGACAGCTGGCACAGTACTGATCATTTACATAAGGCTTTTGCTAAAGTGGACTGTAGAACATAATTAAAATTATGTGCAATTTTTATACCTAGCTTTATTAACAACTACTTCAATTTTGCACGGTGCGCGTTTATTTCTAAGCGTCCACAACCTTGAAGTACGTAGCTTTGAGAAAGCCACAATTAACTGCACATGTAGCACTATCTCGCTTGCTCATTCGTGTGATGCATATCCTACTCGCTCGCACGGATACCCGTTGAAGCGCAATTCTTTCACATATCTCGCTCGCACCTTCCGTCGTTAGCCATATGCGCTGTCCTCCCCAATCGACTATAGTCGCCGTCATACAAACTGATAACCGGCCCCGTACCTGCCATTGAGCGTAGGGACGGTCACTTGACGATAAAAGATTTATTTAAAAGTCGATATCATTATTATATTTTGTTTGGTTTATTAGGCATATCTTATAACATTATTTAATTACTAATAGGTTCAAGCACTATAAAAAAGTAGGCAGGTAGACATGCTGTCGGCAAACAAACCACATCAATTCGTCAATCAAAATAAATTTAAAATGTGGATATATTATATTTCGTTACCTAGTTGGCAGTGTACTACGTATTTTTATTTTATTTTATTATATATACCGGAGCCTGTTTTGAGTATTTTACAACGCTTTTGGCAAAACGGTATTCAAAGAGTACACACATAATTTTGATGCTATAAAATAGTTAATATGGAATTTTGACAATAAATAACTACTGAGCAGTGCAGTTTACAATATTTTATATTTTACAGTATTACCATACTGTTTAAAAAATTAAAGGGTTAAAATTCGTCTTCGCTGTCACTATCGTCTTCTTGAAGGTTGATAATAAGAGGTCGGATATCCATTAAACGTGCTTTCGCTAAGTCATCATTCTGTAGGTTTTCAGCATGACGGACACATTCATTCCAGTCTTCGGTAGTGACATGGTCGATAGCTTCATTCGGTATCTTCTAATTGTCTGGTGATTGAAATATTGCGTGTAAAGCATTATAAGTTATTTGCAATGTTATAAGTTACATACTTATTTATTTATTAATGACGGCTGAGTTTTTTAATAGCGACAAGCTTCAAATGAGTGGTTTAGTACATCGATTTCCGATTTTCTGGCATAGTTTGATGTACTGAATCGCCCACTTAAAGGATGTCACTATTAAAAATTCAACCTGTGTAATAAACAATATCGACAATATCGATAATATTTTATCGATATTTCTTCATGCGACATGACATGACATGACCTTTACGACAGATCTGAGTGGGAAATCGTAACTTTATGAAAGTGCGAAAGGGATGTCATGATTCTAATGATTTTTGGCCCAGTCATCAGTTTGTATGGCGGCGACTATAGTGATGCAGTCAATTATGCAGTAAAAAAAGAGTGAAATTATATGCAGTAAAAGGGAAAAGTCTTTTGTTTTAAACACTTGAGACGATAAATTTACTTATTTTGATAATAATTCATAATTGTTGATAATATGACCAATTAACATGACCTAACGATTTAAATTATTTTTTTAATTTGGAAAACTACTTTTAGTGAATATAAAAGTAAGACATATGCTGTCGCTGACTTTTTCGTAGTCATTATCAAGCTCTACAACTTTCTCTAGAACTTAATCATCTCTCATCGTTAAGGCAGCGTTAGTTAGAAACGTTTTCGTTCGACCGTTTTTTCCGACTTACTTTGGAAATCCGACTACCACGAAAAAGTCTTTTTATTTTTCGGATTAATATATAGCCTATGACACTCACAAATAACGTGGCTTTCTATTGGTAAAAGAATTTTCAAAATCGGTTCAGTAGATCCAGAGATTACTTCGTACAACGTCCACAAACTTTACCTCTTTATAATATTAGTATAGATAAAATATTTACGGAACGCCTAAATGTTTTGATGGACTGTCCACTTTTTCTCTCACTTACATGGACCCCTATATTTTGAAATCGACCCCTGGACGTTGATTGAATCGACTCCATATATATCACTTTGGGAATAACTGAAATAGACTACAGACCCACTTTCTCTATTTTCCTCCTCGCTCCTAAGTCGCGCATAGGAGGTTTTGACCCAAAGTTGGTCAAAAAATTACAACTATTGGATAATTGTTTTTGAGGCTATAACAAATGTAAAATGATTATGCATATTTTAAATAGTTTTCAAACTATTTTGATATGTTACATACATATATCAAGAGATTGACGTTCTGACATATTATTTGTAGATAGAAAAACATAGACATTATTTGCAATAGCATCATTTGAGATGCAAAAGCATCTCTTAAACTCTAAACTCTAAGTAGTCATAATTTTACTCGAAAAACTCGATAGTATAACAAAACCTCTTATGTTTCAAGCAAAATGTATAAAAATCTCATCAGATGTACCTATAAGTAATGCAGAAAAAAAATTACAAATACGAGTAAACATCATAAGGTTTGAAAGTTGTGTATATATCTTCGATATTATGATCCATGTCCGTACACTTGGAGATGCCCGATCTTACATTGTAAGGTCCCGGGTTCGATTCCCGGCTGGGTCACCATTTTCCGTTGAGATCAAATTAACGGAATTGCATTTTCAATTCTGTCGATCGAATGCAATAACAAGACACACACTTACACACATGTTACACGCACACATACATATAACACGTCATAGTAGGGTTGGTTGTAAGAGATTGTCATATGACAATAAACCCGCCCATTGTGACATTTCACAATAAAGAGTATAAACAAACAAAACAAACAAACAAAACAACGCCTTACCGCGATACACCGGGAATGTGCAACCAACGGGTAGAACTCGCGCACTTACTTCCAGTTCCTGCCAGATTTATCCGGCCTTCCGTCTGGTTAAGGGTTCGAGGTCGCTTGCGCGGTCCTCTCCGAATCTATCGCGGATCACAGTGTCCATTGCCCGACTACCACTCGGGATCGGGTGCCCGATTGGCCTTTTCAAGAGCGGCTGTCATAAGGTTAAAAACCACCCCCGCTGACCAGACTCCCCCGGTTATCGGAATGCACAGTCGATTGGCTGACGCCACACGGTGCGCAAACCATCCAGGAGCGCCCGAAGGACGATTCCCAGGGGAACTGACCCGCAGGCACAGAATCCTACCCAGACTTCTGCGTGGAAGTTACCGGATGGGTGCTGACCTGTGAGTTTGACCGACCCTAACTCAGAGGTCATAATTGTCCACTGCTATTCGTTCCCCCATGTCCGTATAGTAAACAAGACAAAATGGAAATGCCAGGCTGGCGAAACTCCCATAAAAAAAATAATGTATGCAATTTAAACTTTTATAATGGCCGACGGAAGTTCAGGTGCCCCGCCTCTTTCGCACAAAGTATGTGGCAACCAACAGCAGCTACCAACCGTCATCTGTTTAGATGCCATTTGTTTGTAAGCGCTAGGGGCCCATGATGAGGTGGCCACAATGACCCATGTGTTCAGGGTCGGTAACACTCACGGATCAACACCCATCCGATGGCCTCCACGCATGGGGTGCGAGCCTGGGTAGGACACTGGGTCAACCAGTCTCCCCTGGGAATCAATCCTCTGGCGCTCCTGGACGGTCTGCGCACCGAGCGGCGCAAGCCAATCGACTATGCTCTCCGACTAACAATCGGGGGAGTCTGGGAACTGTATTGTTTCCTATAGAGCGGGGGTAGTTGTCTACCTTACGGCGACTGCTCTTGAAATGACCATTGGCCATCCGATCCCGGTTCAGAGTCGGGCAAAGGACGCCTTGGTCCGCGATAGATTCGGTGCACTCCGTTTCACCGCTTCGTAAGGGAGAGGACCGCGCAAGCGACCTCGAACTCGAAACCAATCGAGAGACCGGAGAAATCTGGTCACAATTGGAAGTGAGGGCGCGAGTATCTCGAGCCCGCCGGGTTTATTCCTGGCTCACTCGCGGTAAGGCGTTGGACTCTCACGGGTTGTGACGTAGCTGGACGTAGAATGTACTGTCCAAAGTCTTCTACGTTCACTGCAGGGCGATAGAACGACTAATCGTTAAAACGTCCTGTGGTGACGGGCTCGCCCGTTGTAGTCGACACCCCAAGATGTTTGTAAGCGCGACGGTGAGATGTTTCTTTTTAGCCGACTTCAAAAAAAGGAGGAGGTTATCAATTCGGTTGAATCTTTTTTTTTAATGTTTGTTATCTTAGAACTCTGCTATTTATGAACCGATTTGAAAAAATCTTTATTTATTTGAAAGGATATACTTAAATTTTTATCAAAATTCTGTTCCGATGATGGGATCCATGAGGAATTGAGGAAACTCTTCAAATATTATCATACGAAGTTGAAAATATGCATGTTGATTTAATTCCGATGACAATGTATTTATTTTTTGGTAAGCGTGACCTGATTCTACAGTTTAGTGGTTTCAAGGCGGCAGGTGAGGGTGGAGAACCCACCCACCGCCCGGGCAGTTATAACGACGGTGGTCGTCTTATCTGCCCGGGATATATCGTATCATGCAACGACGCCCCGCGCGTACCAGAAGGGTATACGCGCGGGGGGTAAAGAATGATAGCCACCCCCCCGTACCACCCCGAAAACCCATTTATTCAGTATAAAAAACAAAAGAAGATAACAACAAAAGAAGATAAGAAATAGTCGAAAAAATAATAATAATATAAACACAAAGCAGAGATTAAAGTTAAACAAAGACAGGCTACCAAACACAGACAGGATGTCGGGGGGACTAAGTGGTTAGTGAGGGGGTATGTAGACGTATGGGTCATGGGGCGGTCTCGTGGGGGACGGCCTAACCAAGGTCCTCAGGCAGGGGACGCGCCCGCGGGGGCGGTTTGCGGGACGGCACATAGACGGGCACTTCGGGCTGGAAGTGGCCTTCGCATCACGCCACTGGTGTCGGGGGGGACCCCAAAACTGGGGTTCCCGGAAGCCTCAACTCCTCCCAAAGGGAAACCCACTTCTCTACGAAGCATCGGAACGCGCCGAAACAACGCCCACACTCGACCAGATCCGCATACCATATCGGTAGGCGCTTGGCGCACGCGCCGACCTTACGTACCAATTCATCCCGTGCGGTCGAGAGCTTTGGGCATAGCCAAATGACGTGTTCTGCCGTTTGAAGTCCATGCCTACACACGCACCAGGGGTCACGGGAGAGTCCAAAGTCAGACAGCTTGGCTTTTAACTCCCCATGGCCCCCGACCAGCTGGGTGGTATGGTGATCGAACCGCAGAAAACACGCGACCTGATTCTACACCCTGGGTTGGCTCCCGACGAGGGGACTCCTCAACGGCCAACAGCACAGACACAAAATTTTGTATACTCATTCGGTTATGATGGCCCGTTCTAAGTTTCACCACGACATGGCTGCTGCACCCAGGGTTGGCTCCTGACTAGGGGACTCCTTAACGATCAACAGTATGGACACGAAATTTTGTATATCCATTCAATTACTACAGCCCGTTCTAAATTTCACCAAGACAGGACTGCGGCACCCAGGGTTGGTTTCCAACTAGGGAACTCCTCAACGGTCAAAATTTAATATATTAGGCACAAAATTTTGTATACGCATTCAATTATGATAGCCTGATCTAAGTATCACCATGGTAGAGAGTATTCAAAGAAAATTTTTCAGATATATTTATTACAGAAAATACAATATTTATCCATACTTATTTCCGTCCGATTTTGTGCTAGGAATGGTAGGATACAACAGTCTTGAAACGCGTCGATATATTTCAATAATTATATTAGCATATAAATTAATTCAAGGAATTATTTATTTGCCAGAGATACTATGTAAGTTTGAATTGTACGTACCGGTAAATTACACAGCGAGGAGATCGCATGTATTGTTTAATATGCCGTACCACCGTACAAATATTTTTGTAGACAGGCCAGTGGGACGGGTTATAGCTCTTCTTAATTCCTTACCCAAAGAAATAGATATCTTTTGTATATCCCTTTGGCAGTTAAAAAGGCAACTCTCTGCTATCTCATGTTTATCATAATCTGTCTTTTATTTAGTTTTATATTTTTATGTTTCTTTCTTGTTCAATGTTAGCATTAATTTAGTTATGTAGTCATTTATTTTTAGACTTACACTCTAGCTTTAATATTCAAGGGCCGGAATCATTCTTGAATTGGATTCATCTGCTGCACTTAGAAAACATTTTGGAGTCGGTTTTTTTCTGTTAAAATTGTGTATTATATATTATTGTATTTAATTTCGTTGGTTTCGTAGCTCTCTTCCTTTCCTGTTTCCCACGTCAGCGCGTGATGTTTGTTTGTTTTATAGTTAGAGGTGTGCCGAGTGTGTAGCTCACCTACAATTTAATCATATACAAGTTATAATTATGTCAGTCGCAGACATTGACATTTGGACAATTAAATAGATCTTATAAGCACCACGAAATTTCCTTCACTGATTCATGTAATAGGGGTCAAATTTATAATTAAAGTAATAGTTACATTCTTGACTCCCTATGAATATTAAATTAAGAGTAGTAACGAGACTTACTACATAACACAAATATTTAGACACGTCCAAGAGCGGTTTTCGCCGTCAATTGGACACGACGAAAATGTAATGTAATGTACATTAAAGCGAAAACAGCCAATTACCTCAGCCAGTCCAGTGTATAAGTCCAGTGGGCTCGATTGCGTTTGTTCGTGAACTAGAATTGGAAATAAGTTCGTGTGAACGAGACAGGGCAATATACTAGAGCGGAATTTTAAATGAACGGTTGCTACGTTTTCGCATTAAAACTACCCACTAAAGGTAAAGCATCTAAATCTAAGACCGTACGAAATGTGTTCAATTTTTTTCGAACGTGTATAAGTTCGACAGGTAGTTTTTTATCGACGATCGTTTGTTTTCCGCTCTAACTTATCGCTCTATCTGGTTCTCTTGAACTTATTTCAGTTTTAATTCAGAAAGAAACGCAATCGGGCCCAGTGTGTACATTTCGTACTTAATATTGTCCTTAGTCTGTTAACTATCTTGTTTTCAAGCAACCTATTGTATTTTGTATAATCTTTAACGTTACTTGGAAAAATATAATTAAAAAAAGAAATGATAAAATATATAAAAAGTATACCTATTTCTGATTCGATTTTTTTTAAAATGATACTGATACAATAAAGTAATAATACTACAAGATATTTAATATTTCAGTCTCTTATGAGAGGCTTTGGTTTTAAAACTCCGGTTCTAATACTTTTTGGCGAAACGATTCTTCCAATTATTTTGGTCACGATTTTCAGGGAACTGCGCAGAACTCCAAGTGTGTCGGTCGTTTGAGGGGTGGGGAGGGGACATACGCACTTTATTTACCCCATGACGAATGAATCACATAAATATTAAATTAAAATTTTGTGGCCCGTCATTTACGCTAAGGCAAAAGAAACATGCCGTGAGCGATATTTTTTTTTAAATTTATTTCTTTATTGAGAAATCACACAGTATTACAGTAATAATATTTTTTTAAATGTATGTAGATTTACAATAAATAAATCCGGTTACGGATTTCAGTAAAATTATATAAATTACGTATTTTTTTAAAACGATTTAATAAAACTAATTTTAGAAATACATAAGAGTCTAGTATGCAGTGTGTGTGTGTATATGTTTGTGGGAGTGTATAGAGCGTGTATGTGTGGAGTGTGAGCGTGTATGACATTAGTAATGGCGTATATAAAATATAATAATAATAATAATAATCAATAAAAACTGCTAAAAACGAATAGTCAGCTTATTGTATCGGTTAGGGTTTGATTAACGGAGTATTTGTAAGTGATTATGGAATTATTAAACATATCAATATCATTTAAATGGATATTATAAAGCTCACAGCAGCGTGTGAGTACTCCATTCCTTGATGCATTAGTTTTTAAACGCGGCAATCGAAACAGGTCAAATTGGCGTGTGGTCCTCATTAGGGCGTTAATATTGATCGCTCCCACCAGGCCAGAGCAATCGAATATACCATTCATATTCATATATTTGCATACTTACGAATGATTTTGCTGTTGATACGAATTATTTGTATATGGTAGTAACATATTAAAGGTACGATGTTGAATTATGGCTAAATTAGATTAAGGCAAGGAAAAAACACTTATATAGCAAGTAGGGGACGTATTTTTTATCAAGATATCGTCAGAAAATCTCATTCTCGCTAAATATCAGTTTGATTCACGGTAAATATAAAATCAGCAATGATGAAATCCTAGAAGTAGATCGAGTACGTGATCTAGGAGTCGTCTTAGATGGCAAGATTTTATTGGATAAGCCCATAGATTCAGTCGCCAACAGGGATTACAGCACCCTCGGTAATATTATAAAAGTTTGTAAACCTCTTACAAAAAATCGGTAGTGCAACCCCAAGACTTTCCCGGCAAGCAGACAACCCCCCCCACCACACTTTTCACCCCCGATTGTAATTGTGTCAAGTTACTATGATGGTAAAAGTTGTATTTTTTATTATTTTGTAGTAGTTGTAACCTTAGATTAGATATGTAAAATGAAATAAATAAATAAAATAAATAAATTATTATTCTTAATAATTAAACAACTAGGGACTACAGCGGACAAGCCCGTCACCTCAGGAAGTTTTAATGATTAGTAGTTCTATCTCCCTGGAGTGAGCGCAGAAGACTTGAGGACAAAACAGTCCACCATCTAGCTACGCCACAAGCCCGTAAGAGGCCAACGCCTTAACCGCGAGATAGCCAGGAGTGTTACCCGGCGGGCCTACACTCACGCCATTACTTCCAATTGCGACCAGATTGGTTACGAGTTCGAGGATCGCTTGCGCGGTCCTCTCCCTTACGAAGCGGTGAAACAGTGTTTACCGAATCTATCGCGGACCACAGGGTCCTTTGCCCGGCTGTTCACCCAGGATCGGGTAGCCGATGGTCGTTTCAAGAGCAGTCGCCGTAAGGTCCGCAATCACCCCCGCTCTATAGGAAACAGTACTGCTTCCAGACGCCCCCGACTGTTAGTCAGAGTGGGAGCTAACGGGCCCATGATGAGGTGGCCACGATGACCCATGTGTTCAGGGTCGGTCACACTCACGGGTCAACACCCATCCGTCGGCCTCCACGCACGGGGTGCGAACCTGGGTAGGACACTGGGTCAACCAGTCTCCCCTGGGAATCAAACCTCTGGCGCTCCTGGACGGTCTGCGCACCGAGCGGCGCAAGCCAATCGATTGTGCTCTCCGACTAACATCTTGCGGTGTCGACTACAACGGGCGAGCCCGTCACCACAGGACGTTTTAAGGATTAGTCGTTCTGTCGCCCTGCAGTGAACGTAGAAGACTTTGGACAGTTTAATTCTACGTCCAGCTACGTCACAACCCGTGAGAGTCCAACGCCTTACCGCGAGTTAGCCAGGAATAAACCCGGCGGGCTCGAGATACTCGCGCCCTCACTTCCAATTGTGACCAGATTTCTCCGGTCTCTCGATTGGTTCCGAGTTCGAGGTCGCTTGCGCGGTCCTCTCCCTTACGAAGCGGTGAAACGGAGTGCACCGAATCTATCGCTGCACGGTGTGCAGACCGTCCAGGGGCGCCAGAGGTTTGATTCCCAGGGGAGACTGGTTAACCCAGTGTCCTACCCAGGATTCGCACCCCATGCGGGGAGGCCGTCGGATGGGTGTTGACCCGTGAGTGTGACCGACCCTAAACACATGGGTCATCGTGGCCACCTCATCATGGGCCCGTTAGCCCCCTATGGGCCCGTTAGCCCCCGACTAACAGTCGGGGGAATCTGGGAACTGTATTGTTTCCTATAGAGCGGGGGTGGTTGCCTACCTTACGGCGACTGCTCTTGAAATGACCATTGGCCATCCGATCCTGGGTGAACAGCCTGGCAAAGGACGCCTTGGACCGCGATAGATTCGGTATACTCCGTTTCACCGCTTCGTAAGGGAGAGGACCGCGCAAGCGACCTCGAACTCGGAACCAATCGAGAGACCGGAGAAATCTGGTCACAAGTGTAAGTGAGGGCGCGAGTATCTCGAGCCCGCCGGGTTTATTCCTGGCTAACTCGCGGTAAGGCGTTGGACTCTCACGGGTTGTGACGTAGCTAGACGTTGGATTGTATTGTCCAAAGTCTTCTATACGCTCACTGCAGGGCGATAGAACGACTAATCGTTAAAACGTCCCGTGGTGACGGGCTCGTCCGTTGTAGTTGACACCGCAAGATGTTAGTCAGAGTGCAGAGTCGATTGGCTTACGCCGCACGGTGCGCAGACCGTCCAGGAGCGCCAGAAGGTTGATTAATAATTAAACACATCAATGGCTTTGCTATTGTTATATGTATATTTTTTAAATATTGTTCTATTGTTGAGCTGTATATTTTTATTTTAAAAAAAATAGGGCGGGCGACAAAAGAAGGGTAGGCAAATAAGGAACCAGTCGATTATTGACCGCATGGAGAAAAGGCGATCCATCTGAAAAGCCAGGCAGTCTTGTAGTCAGAATAATGTCGCTATATTGCGGCATTAATGGAAAAGACGCCTTTCGTATGCGACCGATTGAGGCGAACTGAGTGTCACAGTACGGTACTGGTACCTGATACGGTACCGGTACTGGTACCAACCGGTTCTGTGTAGATTGAGCCCGATGAACTGTTTGTTGACCCGATGAGCTTAGGTCGGCTCAACTCACGGTTCGCGGTAAGGCTTGGTTCTCTTACGGGCACGTTGGCATAGCTAGCCGGCGAGCCATTTCGTCATTTAAGGCCTTATTCCACCGAGACACCATGGTGGCGCAACCAGTCGCTGACACAAACAAAATGTATACAGCTTTATGGACGGTATCTCACCTGGTATCCGCTTGGTTGCGCAACCGTTTGGCGGCGCAACCAGCACGGACGCGTACGGCGATTATTACTGGCAGCGCCACCACGCTGGTCGCGCCACCGATAATTAGTACATATGGCGTGTCACTCACTCGGCCGCCAGTCGCGCAGCCGGTGCTCCTCTTTCGCATGCGTACACTGTTGTTTTCAAGACATTTGCTTAGTTGCAGCGTACGCTATGATGGATAATTTCGATACAGAAATGTTTATTATCGAAATTCAAAGAATGCCACCTAATTGGGATAGTTTCTCGACGGATTTTTCAAATAGAGATTTGGAAATAAATGTCGCGAATCTGTCGTCTATCTGGTGTCTAATCTGGTGTCTCGACTTGGTAGCTCAAAGACACCACGGTGCGCGACTGGTTGAGCCGCCATGGTGTCCCGGTGGAATCGGGCCCTAAGTCCCTACGTTCATTAGAGTTTGCGATTGAAAGCACGATCAATATCACTATACCTCCATGGGGTGACAGGTTCGCCCGTTGTAGATAACAACTGGGAGTTAATGGGCCCTTGCTGAGTTGGCCACGAAGACCCTTTCTGTTCAGGGTTGGTCACACTCACGGGTCAACACCTATCCGACGGCCTCCACGCATGAAGTGCGAGCCTGGGTAAAGACTCTGGCCTTATGGTTAGTTTCCCCTGGGAATCAACCTTCTGGCGCTCCTGAACGGTCTCCGCACCGTGCTGCGTAAGCTAATCGACTGTGCACTCTGACTAACACACTGAGAGAAATAATCTTCCGAAATTGGAAGATAGATACGTCCCTTTTGACTCAGAAGGAAAATTTCCATCTAATTTAAATGGATATTTTGAACTTTTTTTTCCATCCAAAATTACCTTCCAAATATTTTCCGTCCAACTTTACCTTCCATTTCGAAAGGTTATACGTATACAAATTAATCTTCCGATTTCCTATTTCCTATCAAAATTATTTCCTTCCTCAATATCCTTCTGAGTCAAAAAGGAAGGTAAAATTCGGAAGGTAACTTTGCTTTCCATATTTCCTTCTGAACTGTCAAAAAGGAAGGAAAATTTGCAGAAGTAATATCCTCTAATTCCTTCTTATTTGGCAAATTACCCTCCAAAAAATCCTACCAACAAAGATGATATATTTGGATGGAATTGTATTTTCCTACCACTTTTACTTCTAATTCCTATCTAAATAGAAGGCAATTATGGAATATTTGAACATGGACCTTCTGTTTATAGGTGGATATTCCGTCCGAAGCATTTTAGGACCTTTTGTTGCGGAAGGTTAATCTTCCCAAATCCCAAAAAAACCTTCTAATATGGACGGAATGTGTAATATTCTGCCTTCTAAATACGAAAGTTAATCGCATATTTTCCTTCTAAAATTTAAACTATCCTACCGTAAGAGAAGGTGCATATAGTAGGAATAGTCTTCCATTTCAGTTGACTGTTTTAGTTTTACCTTCCAATATATACAGAATTTCCTTCTGATACCCACCTAGTATCAGAAGGAAAATCTGTGCCTTTTCCTCCCAATTTAGGAAGGCGATTCGAGGATATTCCTTCTAAGCAGAAGGTAATTCCAGTAGGAAAATATTTCCTCCCGTTTTTACATCCTGTTGTAGGTGATAACTCCTTTCGAATATCTTAATTATTCTCTCGCGGCAGAAAGGAAAAAGCAGACGGTAAGTTTTTGCTGCCATAATTACCTTCTATTGTAGGTAGTAATTTCATATATTTGGGAGGATTTGTTTATCAGAAAATCCGGATTCGCCATCTGATACAGAAAGAAAAAACGGAAGGTATTCCTGCTGTAATTACGTTCTATTGTTGGCCATAAACCTAAATATTTTGAAGGTAATCCATGTGAACATCAGAATTATTCATTTGCAACAAAAATATTCTTGATTCTAAACCTTCAGATGCAATGAATAACAGCTCGAATGGACAAGCCTTTCAAATATTTAGAATTACCACCTCAGAAAGTAACTACCGCAGGAAATTTATTACCCTTCGGTTTTCCTCTCTGTTGCAGGTGCAATGTGCATGTATAATTCGACGGGTCGGGCCTTCCAAATACTTTTGAAATTACCACCTAAAAATGAAAGTAAATATGAGAGAAACTATTACCTTCCATTTTTTTCAGTTACAAGATGATCATTTAGATATTCCAAGGGAGAAACTCACTCGAATGTCCTTCCTGCAAATAAATAAGGAAAGAGTTATGAAAGTACCCACTAAACGTATTCTGCAACCCACCAAATACTTACACAATATTACTGTTCTCTTGATGAGTTTCTACATATCATATTAAACATACATTGGGATTAAAACAAAATGAAACAACTGTTAATATATGTTATCGTGAAATATATATTAATCCAAAAACTACAACACTTAAGTATAAAATCTTTCCTGGGATTATTATTGTGCTGGTTTGAGAAGGATGAAGACCCGCAGTCAGTGGCATTTCTTCGTCGATTTCTTGCTGATGTAAAATTAGCCAGGGAATTAATGCTTTTGAGATTTTTTTTCTATGCAATATGTTCGGTATAACAGTTTTTAGCCAAAGCCAGTGATGCCCTTCAGGTCGTCTACATTAGAATAACCATTTTCTGAAATGACATTAAAAAGAACATTATAAATAAATCATGACCTGTATTATTACCAAAGGACAGGCGGCTATTTTTTGATTACGACATTTTGGCGCTGTACGCCACTGAGCTCAGTTACGATAAGCGAGATATAGGCATTTAAGGAAGTGTCAAACACCTACATTTCGGTAGTTTAAGTTAGTTTTTTTTTAAACAATTCATCAACACCTAAATGACAGTAGGTTAAGTTAAAACATAAAAACTAATTTCAAAAAAATATGTATTTAGGAATCAGCGTGGTGAATATAGTCAGGTGATATTGAAAAATCAACAAACTAGAAGAGGTACCTAAAGTAGAATAATACCAAAAATAAAATTTATTCTTTTTTAAAACAACTAATCTAATCGCTTCCGCCATAGATATAGGTGTTCGTAATATAGGTATTAGGATAAAAACTAACAACCTACCAAAATGTATGGTTTTAACACTTTTGAAGTGCCTATGAAGTGAAGCGCTTATTTATTGAATCCAAATAAATATTATTGCAGATTCGAAATCAGCGTGTTAAATATATACGGGTGACTTTAAAAAATCAACAATCTAGGAGAGGTTCCTATACTGCATATATTAAATTACTGCAAAATTGAGAGAGACACCGACAACGTTACTATTTTATATAACATAATAATAATTATTATTATATTTACTTCAATGCCTGGAAGCCGTCCCTGAACGTCCATTTAAACGTGAGTGGGCTTGTATTGCCTCCGATGCGCTAGATTTTGTGTAAATTCACTTTTCACAATCGAGTAAGAACCTGTCTTTTCCGAATAAACATTACTTTTTGACCGTTGACAAACGATGCGCGCGCCTATTGCAATCACTCGTAATTACATCAATGTACTGATTTGCGAAGCTGGCCGGTCGCCGGATAGGGTCACGGCAGTCGGGACGTAAATCGATTACTCGGATGATCGATAAGTCTATTAACCTATGTATTATACAACCCAACAAAGTCACTTTTGACTATGAGTCGACAAGAAACGGAGACACTAATAACATATATAATAAAATAAATGACGAAGTTTCATATCTATATAGTATTATTAAATATCTATCTATAAAGTATATGCGTATATGTATTATGTATGTATATGTGTATGTATATGTGTATATCTATATATGTATGTATATATTATCTATTATATGTATGTATATTTAAATATTATTTTATCACATACTGTTATATTATTATGTACCTACACATGATTTACTAAATAATATATATTACTCTTATTCATTAGACACTATGTATATAAAAAAATCATACCGTAAAACAAGTAATCTACACTAAATACATTTACAATAAGCCTACCGTAGTATAGGCGGGGCCTAATTAGGACGGCTTTGTAAACAAAATAAACTATATAGTTTTGATATACAAATTTGAATTTAAATTTAAAAAAATATATATAATTGTGATTATAAATGATGTCAATATAAAGTATCGACAGTATTTACTAAAGTCTATTATATAGGTATGATAGGGCGGATATTTTATTTAGTGAGTGTACAGCGTCCAGCTTATTTGTATAGTCGCAACACACCTAGGAAACCTTGCATGTTTCATCGTCACCACAAATAATTGAAGAGGTCGGGGCAATAACGGATCTAAGGCACAATTTTTGAATTTACACGATTTTAGTGAAATGGCATCTGTAAAGAAGGTTTCAAACCAATATCCCCGTTGTACGGCTATTGCGCGACATATGTCCTCACCAAGCTATAAATAACTTGTTGCTGGCTTGCAAACCAGTGGATTTTAAAAAAACAAGAATATCATAAGCCACAACAGTCAACATGGCGACAGGTGATCGAATATCATTAAAGCGAAAACAGGTGACTTATAACGAAATAGACGGTATGGTTCAGGTTCGGATATTGGCTCTGACGATTCAGTAAACGATAGGGAAAATTCTCCACTAGTTCAAGTAAAAGTGATGAATCTACACCAAAATAGATAAATAGACATTTTAGTGGCTTGAGTCCTTTTTATTGCAGGATATGTGGCTTGTCTGTTAGGATATAACAACATTTTATTTTTTTTTTTAATATAAAGTGGCCATATAAAGCTCGTTTTGAATTTTTTATGTATATTTAGTGAATTTTATGTATATTTAGTGAAGTGTGAATTTTATGTATATTTTTGTGAATTTTATGTATATTTTTATGTATATTTAGTGATTTTTTATGTATAGTTATTTTTATGTATATTTAGCAAAATTCCCTACTGTTAATTTAATTTTACGCGTTATACGTTAATAATAAATTGTAAATATATAGTTTAAATAACTATACTGCACGATTTCATAATAGACAAACTCAGTTTAATTCATATTTATTTATTGAACACATAAAACATTACACAGTTTATTTACAATAATACCTATGTATATTAGGCCTAACAAAACTTGTCATTATTATTTTCAGGGGAGCTTCTGTACATCAAATTAAACAAGGAAATTGTTTTTTTTTTAATTTTGGCTTTTTTCCTGAAAAAAACATGTTTTTGTATATTAGGAAATTTTATTGTACAGTAGAATATTTCACATTAAAAACTGAGTGGAAAATCATTTACAACTTTTTTTGATTTAAGTCTTGGTTACCTTGTAAAATATTTCTTTATATTCAACATTCGAATATTCAGGTTTTTTTTCTCAGTAAGATAGGTCTAAATCAAAAAAGTTGTTGATGAATTTAAGTAATTTTTTTTATGTATAATACAATCTCCTAACATTCAAAAAAATGTTTTTTCATAAAAAAAATCTACAATAAAAAAACGATTTTTACATTTTGTTTGATAGACAGAAGCTCCCCTGAAAATATAAGGACAAGAGTTGTTGTTAAACCTTATGTAGAGATTGTAGGTACACGCCGTATCTTACAATCTCCATGTTATAAATAATATAATATCAAGGAACTGAAATCTTAAAGTAACTACCTACCAATCCTTTCTTTGCAGTGACACTTTGTGATAGAATAGTGTCTTTTTTTTTAATAAAAGCAGTTACTAATCTTAAAATTTCTTCAAATTGTGTAGCCGGTAGTTTCACAAATCTGATGGCTTCAGTGGACTTTATATTTGACAACTTATTATACAACTTTTCCCATAATATCAAGTAGTGCTTTACTCGCATCTTCCTCTTCTTTTTTTAATTTTCATGGTAGCGACCACAATAGTCCCGGCAAGGCCTATTTTTGATGTTTGGGTAGTGCAGGTGCCATAACGGTCTAGATACTCGTGGCAAAATTACTTTGACGGAGCACACGCGAAACGTGTAACCAGAACTATAGAAGTCAAAGTACGCGGCTAGGGCTATTTTTTATGTGCAGGTGCCATAACGGTCTAGGTAATCGTTGCTAAATAACTTTTCAGGAGAACACACGATACGTGTAGCCAGAACGCTAGAAATCAAAGACTGAGCTAGGCCCGATAGATAGGTTTCTAGTGAACATTAAAGTTGAAAAACATCTACAACTTTTTTTGATTCAAGCCTTGGTTACATAGGAAAATATTTTTTTTTTTAACTTTTGTATATTCAGGTTTGTTTTTCCCATTAACAAACACCTATATCAAAAAAAGTTGTAGATGATTCTCCACTTCGTTTATCACGTAGAATAATTTCTTATATAAAGGAATCTTTTTAAACCCAAAAAAAATGTTTTTTCATAAAAAAGTCAAAATGAAAAAAAAATCTTGTTTAGTTTGATGTACAGAATCACCCTTAAAAATATGCCTGGTCGCTTCTAACATCCTGTATACTGAAAAGTAAGAACCCATTTCGAGTCGATGTTTTGGGATCGTTCGATATTAATGTGTCAGATGGTACATCTCTAAGCCTGTATCTGCCCCGCAGTCAAATTTAGTAGGATAAACGGGTAATTCCCTCGGATTGAGGAATCGGTAGGAAAAGTAAAAAATAGGTGGTACATCTTTAGGCCTCTCTTTGCCAGCCAGGCATATTTAGAAGGAAAAACGGGTAATTCCATCAGATTGACGAATCGGTAGGAAAAGTAAAAAGATAGGGTAATGTTTTCGAGCGTTTATGTACAAAAGGTATGTACCTACAACTAGCGAAAGTCTGTCTGTCCGGTTTTGGATTCTAGTGGATCCGAACAACTTGGCGCTTGATGGCCTGCTTATATGATCTTAGGTCGGCCCAACTCACGGGTCAGCTCCTATCCGGTAGCCTGCACTAAAGGGATTTAAGTTAGTTCTCGGAACTCGGAAGGTTGACAGTGATCTCTGAGTATTATATTTCCCTGAGTATTATCTTCATTACTTTACAGATTACTTTTTTGAACGTTTTGCTATGGCTACTTTACATAACCCAATCAAGCGTTTTACATAACCCAATCAAGGCAGCCCATGAAGACCACGCGTACACCCCTGACATAAAGAAATTCTTCAGAATATTTCGGGAATACTTCAGAACGCAATTGTAGCACACACACCGTTAAGGTGATGTATATGTAAACTTTGACAATTATATTTTTGGCAATATTTGAACCGTAGTGAAATAACAGATAGTGTTAGCCAACGGAAAACAATACTGTAACTATAGGTATCTTTCTTAAGCACATAGCTATTTCAGATTTTTCAAAAAAGAAGGTCAAGAACATGGGGTATAGGAAAGTCTGAAATTATGGTGTTAAAGCTATTCAAAATATTTTGCAAGAATACGAATCAGACGTGGACTCACAGAGGCCAAAACATCGTGGACCAAGAAGCCGCAGAATTTGTCCTTAATAAGGAAGAAGTTCGTGATTTTCAAAATTAACTTATAAGATTTTAATTCGCAATGATATTATCATCTAATTTAAAAAGATTTTCCAAATAAAATATCTTATTTTGGACGGTTATCGTCAGCCAATTCTTCCATTTTAGATGGAAAAGGGTTTTATTCTTCACACTGAAAATTTGTTATTGTTTTAATTGGATAAAATACAAAAGAAAGTATATTATTCAGTTCTATTTTAGTAGGATCATCTATTGTTACTGAATATTTCTCCCTGACTTAATAGGACACAGATTATTCCTTCTAAAATTTCCGACCAAATCAAGAACCTGCTAAATTAAACGATAATAACTTAGAAGGGTATAATTGTTCCGTCACTCTTTAGTAGGAGTATTCTTCTGATTATATTCACTACTGGTTTAGAAGGTAAGTAAGTACCTTCTGAAATGGGTGAAGTTTTATTACGGTTGGGTGGTAATCAGTCACATTTTGCCTACTAATTATTTCCCGCTGATTTTAAAGGTACATATTCTTCTATATTGGATGAAAATTTCACAAACGGAAGGTTAATCCGTTTTAAATTTTCCTAAAAATCGGCAACAATCAATTTGGAAGGATATTATCGTTTAATTTGAAAGGATTCTCGTCACGATAGTCTGTCCACCTCTAATTTGGAAGGTTACCATCAGCTAATTCGTCCAGTTTAGATGGAATCGGGATGTTATTTTTTTTGCTGAAAAATTCTCACTATTTTAAAAGGTTAAAATGTAGATGGAAAAATAGTGTTCCGACCTTTTTGGTGGGAACGCGTTTTATCACTGATATTTCCCACTGGCTTAAAAGGATACAGATTATCCCTTCTAAAATTTCCGACCATTTCGAGAACCGGACAAATTAAACGGTACTAACTTAGAAGGAGTATAATTTTGTTCCGCCACTATTTAGTAGGAATATTCTCCCGGTGATATTATCTACTGGTTTAGAAGGTAAGTAACTTCTGAATTGGGTGTACTTTTACACTTTTGGACGTTAATCGGTTACATTTTACATACCAATTATTACCCGCTGATTTTGAAGATACATATTCTTCTGTATTGGATAGAAATTTCACAAACTGAAGGTTAATCCGTTTTAAATTTTCTTACCAAACAGTTACAATCAATTTGGAAGGATATTATCGTCTAATTTGAAAGGATTTTCATCGCGATATTCCGTCCAAATAAAATACCTCTAATATGGAAGGTTACAATTAGCGAATTCTTCCATTTTAGATGGAAAAGTGGTGTTATTTATCCCACTAAAAAATTCTTACCGTTTTAAAAGGATTAATGTGGAAGGAAAAATATTGTTCCGTCCTATTTTGGTGGGAATATTTTACTAGAAGGTGATTCCTACTTGGTATAATCCTTCCAAATAATTTCCTTCCCTTATTTCATTCTGTATTAGATGGAAAAAAAATATTCCTTCCAAATATTGGAAGGAATTTTGCAGTTTTCCGATTCGGACGGTAAACAAGGAAGGAAAAGTCCTTCTTTTTGAAAGGAAACGCTTTTGGAAGGACAAAATCAGAAGGTAAGTCAGGATATTTCTCTCAGTGCAGTCGGGGGAATCTGGAAGCAGAACTGTTTCCTATAGAGCGGGGGTGGTTGCGGACCTTACAGCGACTGCTCTTGAAACGACCATCGGCTACCCGATCTTGGGTGAACAGCCGGCCAAAGGACGTTGTGGTCCGCGATAGATTTGGTAAACACCGTTTCACCACTTCGTAAGGGAGAGGACCGCGCAAGGGACCTCAAACTCGTAACCAATCGAGAGACTGAAGTAATCTGGTCACAATTGGAAGTAAGGGCGTGAGTGTAAGCCCGCCGGGTAACACTCCTGGCTATCTCGCGGTTAATGCGTTGGCCTCTTACGGGCATGTGGCGGAGCTTGACGGTGGACTGTTTTTGTCCAAGTCTTCTGCGCTCACTTCAGTGAGAAAGAACGACTAATCGTTAAAACTTCCTGAGGTGACGGGCTCGCCCGCTGTAGTCGACAACTCTAGTTGTAGATAACAACTTTATAGTACCCAATAGTGTATTTATTATTTACTTACGGAATTTAAAAAAATCCGTTTAAATATTGCTTTTTTACCTTTGGCCTTCAGTCACATATTTATTTCCTTATATCATTAAGTTTCTTCCTTTTTCCGCTCTCAGCATTTCGACACACCGAATTTCGTGGCTTTATTAAACATCTTTGTATGTAGGAGAGGATACACGAGCCCCTGGGTGCCTAACGAACCGTGAGGTCGCCTAACCGCAAACGACGTGCGAATGTGAACGACCTCTCTCATTTATGTAACTCTGAGATACAACTGACTACGCACACAGGATGTAAAGTCAGTACGCCTACGCGCAATTATCACGGCCAATAACTCAGGTTGTGGCCGCGTACCGCCGTCCCACCACCATCAATTGTGGAAGTTGGCCTCGGCAACTTTTGATGCGGTCGGACACGGAAGCGAACCCGGCGCTAAACTTATGATTTAGTTCCGTTTTTGATACATAGCCGAGCGGTTTAATATGGACCCCTTTTTAGTTGGACTTTTTAAGTCCCTGTGGGCTATGGATGTGAAATTGCTGTGACCGAGAACATAATAATAAAATACAAATCACATACATTTTATCACTCGAGCTCACATCTGAATTTTGTATAAGGATTTATTCAGCCAGGATAGAATGATTACGACGTTATAATATCTGCGTTATTTATGAGCTAAGAAATAATGATCATATTGCGGAGTACAGAAGGAGACTTCATTGCCTAAAGACCCGGGAAAGGGGAAATACAAGAGTCCTCGGTTTGCTCTCCAGAATCTTGGAGGGGGCCGCTCTGAGACTCTCATTAGTAGGTTCAATGCTCTATCAGCTCACGGGCGCCCTCTGACATCTGAAGACAACCTACTGTTCTCGATCCATGGTCACAACTACTAGAGTTGTCAACCACAGCGGGCGAGCCCGTCACCTCAGGAAGTTTTAACGATTAGTCGTTCTTTCTCACTGAAGTGAGCGCAGAAGACTTGGACAAAAACAGCCCACCGTCAAGCTCCGCCACATGCCCGTAAGAGACCAACGGCTTAACCGCGAGATAGCCAGGAGTGTTACCCAGCAGGCTTACACTCACGCCCTTACTTCCAATTGCGACCAGATTACTCCAGTCTCTCGATTGGTTCCGAAATCGAGGTCGCTTGCGCGGTCCTCTCCCTTACGCAGCGGTGAAACGGTGTGTACCGAATCTATCGCGGACCACGGCATCCTTTGGCCGGCTGTTCACCCAGGATCCCGCCGATGGTCGTTTCAAGAGAAGTCGCCGTAAGGTCCGCGACCACCCCCGCTCTATAGGAAACAGTACTGCTTCCAGACTCTCCCGTCTGTTAGTCAGAGTGCACAGTCGATTGGCTTACCCCGCATGGTGCGCAGACCGTCCAGGAGCGCCAGAAGGTTGATTCCTAGGCGAAACTAGCCCTAAGCCCAGAGTCCTACCCGGGCTCATACTTCATGCGTGGTGGCCGCCGGATGGGTGTTGACCCGTGAGTGTGACCAACCCTGAACAGAATGGGTCTCCGTGGCCAACTCAGCAAGGGCCCGTTAGCCCTCCGATCCGTGGTCACAGTAGTGATATATGAGTTTGTATTGCTTCAAACGAAGTCTCAAGGAACACATTAACATGCGCTCATAAATTTATTTCGTCTCAGCGCCGCCCTACCATCGTTATAAACTGCTCAGAAACAGCAGCAGTTTGCTGCCTACTCGCAGAACTACGGATAGCGATTGACAGCACTTCAGTTTTCACTTGACAACGGCTGATGAAACATCGCCGTAACATCTGGTGAAAACTTCATGCGGCGATTTATTTTTATGTTATTTATTATGTCAAACAATCGGCATAGTTTAGAAAATATGTGTGTGTACCTATGTCAAAGTGCGTATTACCTGTCACTGTGGGTAGTACAAAAGATTGAGATATTGATCTTGTACTTATAATAGTAACGTTTTCAATTAATTCATCGATTCATTCATAAATTGGGCTACTTAATATAATTTGTCATTAGGCTCGGCGCAAACGAGCCACCGGCCACAGCCACCGGTGGCTTTCGAAAGCAACGAGTAACGTAGCGAGTGGCGAGTGCGAGTGAGAGGTAGCGTGTGGCGGCCACCAGCCGCTCGTGTGGCTGCGAGTCTATTCAAAATGATTGAAAAAGTTTCTCAGCTACTTGTCGCTGGCCACTTGTGGCTGTGGCCAGTGGTTCGTTTGCGCCGTGCCCTATTTTATTTATCCTGCCAAATAAACAAGTAAAACGTGCCGTCATGTTTCTCAAGTACGCGTAATCATGTTACATGCTAATGACGAGCAGCGGGATTAGGATGGATTATACGTGATTTTCCAGGATTGTATTACTTGTCATGTTACTTAACGTCTAAATATAATTTTAGGTTTCATGAAAGTCTTGCAAAGAAACAGAAATGGGTGTAATATTTATGGTGGTATTTCCTGTTAATTATATATTTTGTAATTGTTATGTTATTTGAAGCTATTTTAATGCATATTTGAAAATTTCAGTAAGGGAAATTGTAAGCTGTAATTTTTAATTATTATTATTTGGAGACCACAGGAAAAATAGGAAGTTTGTCAAAGAAGACAGTTTTGAGATAATCGTATTTAAAGATTTGAAGAGTCATAATTTGAAATCTATATAGCTTTTAGCTTTTTGATAAATCGAATAGCTGCTATACAGCTTTTTAATAAATACAATCCAAGTGATGGGTAATATGCATAATATTTGGTGCATAATATTTTGTGCATACATGGAATATATGCCATTTCTATAAACACGGCATTGTTGCAAGCACATTCAAAAATAAATGTTTACCTTAGAAAAGGTCCCGGCTTATTTAGGGGACGTTGCCACTAGACTATGCGATGTATTCTTTTTTCTGTTTTTGATTAAATTTTGTAAGTATTTTTATGCATAATTTCTACGCTGAAAATGTTTACTGTTATTTTTAATATTTGCATTACTAGATAAATAAACAAACATGTTTATTAACATGTCTACGAAAATGGAAAAATGAAACATTCGTTTAAATATATTTAAAAGAACGGTTGTGTCATCCCAATACTTTCCTGGCAAGTAGACAACCCCCTCCCTCGCGCGCCAAACCCCCTAAGTCCCCTCACCCCCCATCCCCAAAAACCCCTCCAACCTCCCCCCTCCTCATCCTTCTCCCTCCATTAGACCCTCCATTAAGACCATTTCCAGCCTGAAGTCTGTCTGTGAATCTGGGTCTGTGTGTCTGTGTAGTCCACGTGTAGGTAATCTCCACGTGTGTAATCTCCACGATCGTGCCTAAACGCTTCTTCCGATTGAGTTGAAATTTGGCATGCAGGCATCATTCGGTCATGTCAAAGATTGTCTATATTGAAATTTATATTGAAATGTCTGTGAGGGACCACCCCTCACTAGACTCCAAGTTGTGCGCTGTGAGGTGGTGGTATCAGCTTACGAGTTATCTCCGTATTGAAAGGCGGTTTTGAATGAAGTAGAAAGTATTTATTGATTGGAAGTTTGATATTGCCAGTTATAACGCTTCCCGAACAGGTTATGTTGTCGCGAGTGTATTGATGCGCGACTGCGGTTATGAGGGTACCTATATGGATGACGATTGTATGTGTGCTCCTAGTATCTTGTACTGGGCACGGCTCGAGTCTGTGGGATTGCAGACTGATGCTTCGTGACTGGGGAAGATAAGGAAAGGAAACCAAGGAGCCGGACCCGTTGACCTAACTCGTGAGAGAGAGTGCCGGGTATGCCGTCACAACCTTGGGGGAAGGTTATCACTCGGTGAATGATGATTTGGTTGCTTTTTCGCCGGTTTATATAGGCCGGGAAATGATGCAATTCGAAATATTCCGAGTAAAAGTATTGTTTCATCGTGCTGATTCATCGCTTCTCGGGTTAAAATAATAGCTGAATTGTGTCAGTGTATTTCACTGGAAATCGATGCATTTGTTCGTCGTATGTAATGGTACTTAAGGGCCATTACATGTCTATATTGAAATCGGTCTACCAGAGGGGCGCTAGTCATACTTCAATCTCGAAATATTGGACTTAGGGACTTGAATTTCGGTAAACAGGTGTATCGTAGGTCCGAAACCACATTGTAAAATTTTGCTTAGAATATCTTTTATACAAGCGATGCAAAAGAATATCGCGTAATAATGTAATAATACTGCAGTATTTAAAAATAACATCGATTCGCTTTAAAATATCCATTTTAATACTATATCATACTTTATAATACTATTTAATACTATATACTATATAATAGGTACTACTTTAATACTATATAATACTACTTTGCAATAATTTTCACTTGACACAATCACCACTGGAGCCAACCTTCGGTCGCTCCTAGACGGTTTGCGCACCATACAGAGTCAGACAATCGACTGTGCATTCCGACCGACAGCTGGGGGGAGGGGGGTCTGGAAACGGTACTGTATCATATAGAGTGGAGGTAGTTGTTAACCTTACGGCAACTGCTCTTGAAACGACCATTCGGTCAACCAATTTCGGGTGAATAAGCCGGGCAAATGATGCCGTGGTCCGCGATAGATTCGGAAGACACCGTTTTACCGCTACATAAGGAAGAGGACCGCTCAAGCGACTTCGATCCTGTAACCAGTCAGGAAGTAAGAGGTATCCTGATGGTTGATTCCAGACCAAGATATCTTTCCAAACTGGTAGTCAGGTGGCGAGGCTGCCCGCTGGTTACCTTTAAAATTGGTCTCGGTAAAGGAGAGAGTGGCGAAAACTAGACAGTGTAAAGAGAAAGCCCCGTTAAAGGGCAATAGCAAAGCTGAGAAATCCACGTGCCTTGGATAAGGCCCGTCGACTGACTCACAGAATGTGCGATCATCTCTACCTAATCAATGGATGTTTAAAGCGATGACACTCTACCACGGGCCCTAACGTAACTTCCGTAAATTTAATTTTGTTAACGAATATTATAAGAACTTTATTCTCTTTCACTTTTTCTAACGGTAGTAGCGTTTATTTATTTTTTTAATTATCGTTCTTGTTGTGGTATTTTCTAGTTGTCATTCCTCCTATTCACGAACATTTCCAGTGCCTCACGTAACATCAAAGTCTGACCAATAATAAAATATTAGATGCCTAGTTACTTTACGCCTTTATAGGTTACTATTGGATTTGAATTAGTTTTTCGTTTTCATGTTGTTTTTGTTCTAAATCCGAATTCAAAAATAAGATCTGTCAAACAGCCATTGTGTAGAGTGTTTCTTTTCTGCTACAATTAAAGGTGTTGTGTGATAGACAACGTTTCATTGTTTCTTTTTGCTCGACCACTGATAATCTCTAAAATAAATAGGTAACGTATATAGGCTTTATACGTAGTTAGTTAGTTAGTTAATTTGTTTGTCTGGGCTTTTTTCTCGCACTTGGCCTCTTGATTGGGCCGTTGTACGTGGCTCATGTTTCTATTTGTGTTTATGTTACTCCAGCCAACCCAGGCTGTCCCAGAAGGTGAGCAGCCTGGTTGGGTTGCTACAGGCCTCCGGGGCAGATGCTGGGATTGTAGTATTTTTGCCCGTTGCTCTGCCACGCTCCTGCATTCCATGAGCATATGCTGTGGCGTTTCTTCTTCCTCCATGCATCCTCTGCATAGAGGGCTGTCTGTCACATCTATGGTAAACAGGTGTTTGTTTAGGGGACAGTGGCCTGTCGTAGTGCCTATGACTTTAAAGCTGGGCATTGACGGTCAGTTTTTCGCGTCAGTCTAGACGTAAAACTGTGGCGTCACTCCAAATGGTTTTATGCCAACTAGATTTGCCCATTGACTGGCGTCACTCCGGCTCTTCAGTTTTCGACCGGCCCGGCCGCATGAAGGACGTGTCTCTTTGCGGACATCCACGAATAAAAATGGATTCCGATTCCGAAAAAGAAACATTCCTTGTTACTACGGCTACTGTTTGTTTTATTTTATTTTATAGCAAACTTACAGATAGTAAATATATAATACTAGTATTTTAAATACATATACAAACCAAACAAATTTACTATCCTATGAACAGTTTGCAATGCTTGCATTACAAATTAACAGAAATAACATGAACACGTTGATAGTAGAAAAAAATATAATAAAGCTAATAATATAAGGGTAAGAAAATTAATAATTAAATAAGTTGTTAATAAGGTTATTTGGATAGAGCCAAATAGAAGTATGAGTAATTGGATAGTAATATTTATTATACATAATATGATATAATACAATAGTCTGTTATATTATAGTAATCATATAATACAGTACATTAAGATGGCAGTTAGTGAAATATTAAGAAGTAGGAGATAGGATAGGTATGATCGAGTCTTTTATTAAATTAATGGAATCATAAAATATATCTAATCCTTTACACGATTTATTAAAAACGCGACACATTGTTAAACAAGATACTAATATGAGACAAGCTATGAGAGAGAGAAATGAGAGATTCACTGCCATGAGAGATTCACTGCCATGAGAGATTCACTGCCACTCATGAGAGATTCACTGCCACTCTTCGTTTCTTAGCATCGGGAATGAAATCTGACTTCTATAATATCTAATTCAATTTTATAAATAATATCTAAATAAAATTGAAATAAATTATCTAAATAAAATCTTCTACCGCTTTTTGTCGATACTGTTTATTTTTTAATTTTTGTCGGTTATTTTCCATAAACATTCTGAATTTCTATATTTTTTGATGAAATCTATCCTTATGACAAGTCCGACATCGCCATGATGACGACGACACCGCCATGACAAAAACAAAAACGCGCTGTTACCGCGGTCCGCGAGCGCTGCTGAGAGCGAACTGACGCGTTGGATTGCCGACACATTGCCGATTGCGCACTCACGGTCAGTTTGGCTTATGGTACCTAACAGTTGGATTATGGTAGCCAAGGAAAATATTCGTGGCGCGTCGCCAGTTAAAACTCTGGAGTGACGATTCGACACTCACGATCAAATTTTGGATGCACGCCAGTTCAACTGACGCGAAAAACTGACCGTCAATGTTTTGTTCCTTTTTAATCTGGTGAGGTTGCGGGCAAGTTTTTTAGACGCTTTCGAAACCGCGTTCTTTGACGTATTGTCTTTAGGCTTTATACGTATTGAAAACAAATCGGAATAGTCCCCTGGAAAAGTAAGAAGGACATTCGTATAACGTGAAATGATTTTTATTATGTAATATCGAGAAAATAGGCAGTCTCTTTTGTTTGACCTTTAGCGGCGAACTGTGCGATGCGATGTCCAACTTCCGGGTTTCCGTCCAAACATCCGGAATGAATCTTCTCGCGCAGCGCAACTGTGTGTAAATATTTCATATGATATCTGCATCTCTACATTATTATAAGTCGGAATGTCCGACTGAACATACGTATTTACGTTCGTATTTCCGTAATTATAATCCGCAATTTCGTACGTATATATTTACGTAAATTTTAAATTTATTTTAACCCAGTTGATAGGAATTCCTACACTTGGTCATGTCAAAATTAACAAAAATTACAACATAACGTTTAAATATATACCTAAATTATAAGGTACTAGCTGTTGCCCGCGGCTTCGCTTCGCGTAAAGTTTCGAATCGATTTATTAATTTGAGTAAGGTTTGTGTTATTTGTCTTTTTATAGGCTACCTTTAGAGCAAGACATCCCTTTCAGATGCGTGCTACCTATCTCGTAGACGTACGCGTCTTGGTCATCGCCACCCGCACCGCCTTTAGCTGAATGCTGACCTAGGTATTTCGAGGTGCTGGCACAAGTTACTATTTTCATGATATCTCTATAAACTACCACCTAGAAACTTACAGTTAATAGCAAATTTTATCTTCATTCAACGCCCGTGATAATATATTAATTTATTTTCATAAGGATTCTTATTTTATTGCTAATGTCATCAACAAACACTGCCTGCTTATTTTTCTTATTTTTTAAGATATAAAAGTAGTAATTGTAGCTTAAATATAAAAGTTGTATACAGGATGTTTTTACAGGACGGAATTTTTTAGTGGGTAAATCAGTAAAACGAAGTAAGCAACTTTAAATAAAAAAAATTATTTAAAAATGTTTTTTTTTTTAAATTTTAAGTGGTATTTATAGCAATGTACATAATAAGCAACAAGCGTAACAAATTATATTTAATATCTACACTTAAATAAAAGCCACAGCAAGTTGTGTCATGCTTATAGTGAAGATCGGTCCCATGTCGCCCAACTAAGTATGAACACTTGTTCTAGGGCAGACATATTAAACAAATACTAGTTTTAAAAGAAAACATAATCAAAAGAAAAAAAAGTAGTTTAAACAAAAAGAAAAAAAGCGAAAATGAAAAAAAAAACATTGAATTAAATAAAAATATGCATAAAAATAAAATATGTAAATATATAATTATAATAAAAAAAACATTGAAAATTAAATGCACATATCAAAAAATAAATAGATAATTAAATACACATATCCTTCGGTATGAAAATTTTAAGTAGAAAATTTTAAGTAGTAATAATAAGGACCATTGATTTTATATTACACTATAAAATCAATGGTAGGACGAAGCGCAATCTAGCGGTAAGTAAAATTTCGTTATTATTGTTTATTTACGCTATATTACCTACTGCTAAAAGGCGCAGGGCGCTTCAACCCTTCTCAAACGTTTATTTAACAGTCAACTTCTTCAAATTTTCAAAATAAAAAAAATATATAAAAAGTTGCTTAGTTCATTGTACCGATTCACCCACTAACAAAAATTGACCCTCCCGTAAAAACATTCTGTATAATAATATGCTTTTGCCGACTTTTTATGAATCTCTTTAGGGCCGATATTTTTGACATATTTTGTTTTCACATACATCAAACCGTTTCGTCAGCGCACGCCAAGCCGAGCAACTCACCAGCTCATTTTTCTCCGACTTGATTTACCAATATCGTGATTTTGTATTGAAAACTATTATTTATCACAATAAAATATAGCATATAGCATTACTCGATAATGTAGCTTTCTATCAGTGAAATATTTTTTTAAATCGGACGAGTAGTTTTGGAGATTACCCCCTACATACAAACTTACAAACTTACACGCATTACCTCTTTATAAATAACTAGCTGACCCGTGCCCACTTCGTTGGGCGGTAAAACTTTTTACTGGTGATAAAATTATGAGTGTGATTCGGTTACTACTGAGTGCTATGATTTAATTCCTGACTGCCAAAAAAAGGGTTATATTTTTACTGCATATGTATGTATGTATTTGCATGCCAATTTGACTATATTACCGTTATTTGTGAGTGTCTTCTTGTGAGTGTCTTATTTGTGAGTGTCTTATCTCTTTAATCATTTATGCTGTAAAAGGGAAATTATATGAAGTAAAAGGGAAAAGTCTTTTGTTTTAATTACTTGAGACGATAAATGTACTTATTTTGATATGAATTCATAATTGTTGATAATATGACTAATAAACATGACCTAACGATTTAAATTATTTTTTAAATATAAAAAACTACTTTTTGTGATTTAAATATAAAATTTATACATGAACTGTCGCTGACTTTTTTGTAGGCATTGCCAATCTCTACAACTTTTCTCTAGAACTCAATCAATATCTCTCATCGTTAAGGCAGCGTTCGTAAGAAACGTTTACATTCGACCGTTTTTTCTCCGACCTTTTTTGCAAATCTGACTACCACGAAAAAGTCTTTTTATTTTTGGGATTATTATACAGTCTATGACACTCACAACTGACGTGGCTTTCTATTGATAAAAGAATGGTCAAAATCGGTTCAGTAGATTCAGAGATTACTTCCTACAACCTCACAAACTTTACCTCTTTATAATATTAGTATAGATTTGGTAAGAAACCCAATCTATGGTATAAGGGAGTTTGAAAATTCCGAGTTTATTTTCCATGTTGATAATTCGTAAGATTTGTAAAATTTTAAACATAACGGTATTATGATAGCTGACATTCTAATTCTCATATAATTTATTATACATCTATTTATGTTTAAAAATACGAAGGCATATTGCTGGCTTGACAATAAAATTATTTTACGTTGATTATTCTACATAGTATTTGCATTTCTATTAAAATATAATTTTCTCTCTTACTATTTAATTACATTAGTATATTTTGATTATTTGTAAGTAGGTAATATTGAATATAATATTACAGCCATGACAACTATCATGATAGTTACGTGTTTAATAATTAAATTTTAAGCATTTAATTTTGTGACGCATCCAAGTGTAGGAATGCCTATCTACTGGAGTAGTTGATTGTATTGTGTTGTATTGTATAATATTAGTATAAATAAGGTATGAACGTTGGTATTACAAGAAAACAACATTTTCCAACATTTTCTTCAAAATTCTTACATAATTCCGCAGAATTTTATATGATCAATAGTACTTATAATCAAGTAGAGTCATTGGATAATTTCACAAATTATCATACGGGAAAATATTTTAAAGAAAAATACAAATACAAACAAATTATAAATAGGATAGAAAACGAATTTACCGCGTGAAATTTGTAGGACCCGACGTTTCGGTGACGTTGCAGCCGCCGTTGTCTAGGGTAGACTCTACCCTAGACAACGGCGGCTGCAACGTCACCGAAACGTCGGGTCCTACAAATTTCACGCGGTAAATTCGTTTTCTATCCTATTTATAATGTCAAACAACCGCGATAGTCTTCGACAAACAAATTAGTAATAGATAGGATAGAAAACGAATTTACCGCGTGAAATTTGTAGCACCCGACGTTTCGGTGACGTTGCAGCCGCCGTTGCATTCACCTATGAAGTAGAGAAGGACGGCTCCCTACCATTTTTGGATGTCAAAGTGACGAGGAGAAGTGACAATACTCTCGGACATACGGTATATCGGAAGCCCACACATACGGACAGATATTTACATGCAAGCTCACACCATCATCCCTACCATCTACGTTCAGTGCAAACGTCCCTCGTGAATCGAGCACGCGATCTATGCGACGCTGAGCATTTTCCGAAGGAGATGGAACATGTGAATGATGTCCTTAGGAAAAATGGATACGGTAAATATCACGAGACACGCACACGATCTAATACAGACGAAACTCAGAAACCGAGCAGATCAAGAGCATTCTTACCATACGTCAAGGGCGTGACAGATCGAATAAGTAAGATGCTAAACAGATTCGATATAAAAACGATCTTCAAACCGACCTAAAATATAGCTCGATTTTTGAGGCCTGTAAAGGATGTAATACCACTGCAAACCCCGGGTGTGTATAAAGTCGAATGCAGTTGCGGTCTAGCCTACGTTGGACAAACGAAACGGCCCATAGCCACGCGACTGTCAGAACACATCAAAGCTGTTAAAAACGTTCAGCGAGAAAAATCGGCGATCTGCGAACATATATTGGATAGCGGAAGTAACCACTGGATGCAGTTTCAAAATCCCATTGTGCTATCCAAAGAACAATTCTACTTTCCTCGCATGATCCGGGAAGCCATTGAAATAAGAAGAACCCCGAACTTTAACAGAGACGACGGTTACAAACTCTCTTCTACGTGGAACCCTCTTCTTAAAATGTTCCCGCCGCCGAACGCCGAACGCAAAGACGTAAAACAGGATACAGTGAGTGTTGTGTGCAGGACGGATTTTCAAAATTCCCGCGCTCCAAGCCCGGCCCCCCATCACCGTTATAACCTACGCAGTGGCGTAAGCGGTACGCGGCCTACCCTCAAAACAACGGATTGACAGCTCTTCAGTCTACCCTGGACAACGGCGGCTGCAACGTCACCGAAACGTCGGGTGCTACAAATTTCACGCGGTAAATTCATTTTCTATCCTATTTATAATGTCAAACAACCGCGATAGTCTTCGATTTTATAAATTAGTAATAGTAATAACAGTCAATAGCCGATAGTCAGAAAAAAACATATATTGTACAAGAGTCAATAATAGAAAGAGCAAAGAAAAATAATAGTCAAGAAAGTCTATAGAGCTGCGAAAAATCATATTGTCGAAATCCCCAATGCTATTAATGGGGGAAATCAAAATACTCTGTAACTTTTTCTTAACGTCAACCTCCCCCGGGGCCCCTGATGTATAATGGAAGTTTATTGTAGAATAAGCAGGATTGACAGAGAAAGCTATTTCGAACCAGTGTAGGCCCGGAATGTAGAATCAAATTGCTGTAGGCCCGGTCGCACGGAAGAAAATATCGATGATTGCTTTACGTTAAGTGCGGTGATGGGTTTTCAATGGTTATGGCGGCGAAATAATTATTTCAGGTTTGTTCCCATGGTCTCCATCAGAACACGCCTGGAACAAGGCCTAAAATGCCTAAAGGGTGATATATTTGCGTGCTTGAACCATATTAGAGTAAAGGCCTGAACATTCAACATTAACATACTAACACAGACGCACGCTAACACAAAGTACATACCACCCTGTCACTTAAATTTTCGGAGCCGAATAAACCCGAGCGGCCGATCGTCAAGCGACGGTTAAATCGCGCTGGATTTCTTTGTGTATTAAACTACTCTTTCAAACGTGTCATTAGTTATTGTTGTAATAGATTCTCGACGTGTAAAGCTGTAGCAAGAATAGACATTAAAATTTCCTGGGACCTAAAGATTCAAGGTGTGTGTACAGTCCATGGCTAGCGCGTGGTCAACATTGGTTGTAGTAGGGTGGTGTCGACTACAGCGGGCGAACCCGTCACCCCAGGCTGGTATAACGATATGTGATCGTTCTTTCATTTGTTGTAAATATTCTATATTAATGCCACATAAGGAAAAGTTATTAACAAATAGGTTTAAAGGAGTGTTTTTTTAAGGTTCTTATTCCCCGGTCACTAAAAATTCCGCCCAGTATCTGATTCGTGAGTTAAAAAATCTCTAACCTCAAATGCATGCGGAGAAGAAATGTCAGTATTTGCTTCGGCTCGGATAAATCGTAAATCCGGGGCTGTAGGTAACCATGCAATAAATATACAATAACCCCGCAGGAAGAAGTAAAAATAAATAAATTAATAGTTAAAAAAAAACACTAAAAACACGCTTTTATAAATGCACGTAAAAATACCTTGATCATCATCATCAGACCTTGAAACCTAATCGTGGTCAAAGTTCATTCCAAGACTGTTCTAACAAGTCCAAACACAGCTATGATACGATTTTTCATCATGAAGTTCCAGTTCATATCTTCCGACTCCATTATCAGATCAGTTCGACAGTACCATATTATTGTATTGTCATCAGAACTACATACAGCTGCCAATTTTCATGACGCTACGATCCTTGGAAGATGGTTAAATTAGTTACCTTAGATTCCATTACATAGTTACATACAGGTGGACCTAATAAAAGCGTGTTTAAAAAAACGAAACACAAAGACGGCGCGATTTATTCAAATACATTTAAGTGTTTGGAATTTCAGAATATATTTCCTTACTAACCCGAAAGTGGAAGAAATTTCCTTTCGGATGACTTTTATGCATCGTTCAAATAAAAGTCAACATCCTTTTGCGCGGCCTCGATCTAAGATGAGAATTCTTGTCCCATTCGACGAGCGTCCTTCCATTTCTGAATCGAGCGTGTCAGAATATATTTTCAGGAAATCGGCGAATTTCCGAGCTTTTATTATATACACACGGCCATTTCTTTGAATTGCACATTATAATGCTGCCATGTTTAGTTCTTATCTGTGTAACTGTCTGAAGGAGCATTTTAAAACGGAGAAACTTTTGCTTGCAATGTCTCACTGAGGTGCAATTTTCTTTATCTTCAAAGTATGTATTTGTAACTCGAGTTTCTTTAGATTGTGTATTTCTTTGGGGGTTAGGCCACGAAGACCCATTCTGTTCAGGGTTGGTCACACTCACGAATCAACACCCATCCGACGGCCTCCACGCATGAAGTGCGAGCCTGGGTAGGACTCTGGCCTTATGGTCAGTTTCCCCTAGGAATCAAACTTCTGGCGCTCCTGGACGGTCTGCGCACCGTGCGGAGTAAGCCAATCGACTGTGCACTCTGACTAACAGTCGGGGGAGTCTGGAAGCAGTACTGTTTCCTATAGAGCGGCGGTGGTTGCGGACCTTACGGCGACTACTCTTGAAATTATTCGGTATACACCGTTTCACCGCGTCGTAAGGGTGAGGACTGCGCAAGCGACCTCGAACTCGGAACCAATCGAGAGACCGGAGTAATCTGGTCATAATTGGAAGTAAGGGCGCGAGTGTCGGTCCGCCAGATAAAATCCCTGGCTATCTCGCGGTTAAGGCGTTGGCCTCTTACGGGCTTGTGACGTAGCTAGATGGTGGACTGTTTTTGTTCCAAGTCTTCTACGTTCACTCCAGGGAGATAGAACGACTAATCGTTAAAACTTCCTGAGGTAACGGGCTCGCCCGTTGTAGTCGACAACCCAAGTTGTGTATTTCTTTGGATACTCGGGGAGCATGGGAGACGTAAAGAATTACAAGTTAATAGTAAAGACACGTTTTTAAAAACAAGCTTCTAATAAAATGCTCAGTCCCTAGCCAACCTTAAGTGCAGCAGCCATGACGTGCTATCAACATTGAATGCATATAAATAATAGGTGTCTGCGCTTTTGACCGTCGAGGAGTCTTCTCGTTGGAAGCCAGCGATAGGTACAGCAGCCCTATCGCGTTCATATACTTGTTCGTATACTTGCTCTCCTATATCATGTAATAATCTTTATTTTCACAATGCGCGCATGTACCTACCACTGTGTTTAGGTTAGTTGTAAGACATTGCCATGTGGCAATAAGCTCGCCTTTTTGTATACGAATTAAGTGAAAATAAAGAGTTTATTATTATTATTATTAAAATATTAACCAATTTTTTTATCTACGAGTTCCATCTACACGTTGCCCTTCGTAGTAAAATCCTAGCTGCCAAATCGTAGTACGGAATTAAGCAATTTAATATGCTATATAATTAACGATTACATCCTTATTATCATCAAGGTTAAACACCAATCAGTATTCAGTATTCAGTATTCAATTTATTCATTCAGAATTTACAATAAAAGCATGAATTATGAATTAAAGCTAATTATCGCATATTAGAATTCGTCACTTGCTAGTAATATATTAATATATGTAGATATAAAACTATTAAAGCGTAACCATTAATTCGACAATAGCGTTGACTAAAGTCGGCTTTACACGGTAGACAAATAAAATAATAAAAAAATTTGAGCTGAATCCATGTACATGGGTATACATATAAATAGATAATTATTATAAGAATATTAATAGTCACCTTAGGCACTTTATACAAAAAATAATCACACAATAGAAAATATCAAAACAAAATTGGAAAAAAGCGACGTATGTATATGATCAGGTATGTTACGTTACACATTGTGTAATCTACATAATAAATATTAAATTCATAATATTATTATTAAACAATAATAACTTAAATGAGGTAGGTACCTGAATGTTACATATTAATGTTATTCCCATTTGAAAGAATTGGCATGCTCAAAAAAATCACCCAGCTTATAGAAAGCATGTGTGGATTGCAGCTTTTGTTTAATAAATCTTTCAAACGCTTTAAACTGTTTAATAAATCTTTAAAATCTTCAATCTTATGATAAAATTATGTTTTTCTTTTATTCTAGTTATAAAACCATCATCGACAGAAATGAAGTCCATGCTAAGACTGCATGACCTGAGGGACACATCGCCAGGTCTGAAATCCCTCTCCAACCGCAAATGCGACAGACCCAGCATCGTGTCCTTGGGCCAGCTGAGGAGTAGCAGGTGCAAGAAGATACAAGGCGACACCAGCAGCAAACAGCACCATCGAGTAGTCATCATGGGCGCTGCTAAAGTGGGAAAGAGCAGCATAATATCACAGTTTCTCTACGACAAATTTTCTACGAGGTGAGCGAATAAGTAATGAAATAGTTACTGCAAATACTCGTATAAACTGACATCACATTATTTAAATGTTAACAGAAGTTAAACATGCGGTAGTTGCAGAAACAAAACGGTTTTCAGTGATAAACCTCCGCATCTAGAAGTGAAATGTATTTCCTATTGCTGTATTATTTTAGTTTGTTGAACTAGTCACACTTGCATGGTAGAAAGTGCATGGAAGATGTTAATGCGGGAGTTGTGCGGGCGATGTTGCCTTTTATCATCGCGACCAGACGTGATCTTTAGTCATATATTCACCCAGTCAAACCCGTGATTTCTTGTAAATTGCACAAGTGGCAAAACTGATCCCAGTGCTGCCACTCGCGCAATTCCGAAATATCTTTTTTTGCTTCGTACTTGAATTTTGGGTTGCGTGACTTTTACCCCACCCCGTATGTAGACATTTCTAAACAAATGGCTGCTTGTTTCCTGAAATTTCCTGTAATGTCGACTCGAGCTTTGACAGCTGCTTCACTGTCTGACGTTATGTAGACTCTAGCACCGCGCAAGCATCTAGCGTGGATTTTGCTATCACAATTTTCTATGGCATGAGTTCTACCTGAGAGATCACCAGGCAGTGTCGGTCGCATTCATAATAGTCCGTATTCCGTTTCTCGCAGGTGCCTAACTTGGGGTCTAAAAACGACGCTAAATTTTGAAATGACGTTTAGGTATTCCCTTTCATGAGTCCTAACTTGAACGTACTTATGTAGAGGCTATCAGGCTCTTAAATTGACGTTCATCACCGTCTAGACCCTTTTTCGTATTCCGTTTATACAAATGTCATGGCGGATGGGTCTTGTTCGGGCTCTTAACTAAGAACGCTCTAAATCGAGCAGTCTGTGTCTGACAGCCGGGTAGCTCTTGTTTCTCGCGTGATTTCAAAGATTTTTTGTCGCGATTTCATAGATGTTTGCTTAGCATCGGCTTCTAAATCTAAGAGGGGACGATGAGCCATGGATTATCGTAAGTAATCGTTAATTAATATCTATATTTTACCCTGAAAATCCTGTGTAAATATATTTCAATGCTACATTTTGATATTTTTTTCAGCCTTATATATTGTTTTGTCTTGTATTTTTTAATATGATGCCGTGTATTTTTTTAAACAATCGAAAACGTGGCGACAATTAGCGTGCGGCGATGAGACCACGGCGGGTGGGCGAGCGAGTGACCGATCTGTCAAAATTAAGACCCCGCTTTGGAAAGGCCATAGATAAAACGGACAATAATAAAAAAATAAGACCGGTTCTTAATTTTGACGAAACGGAATACCAACAAAATAACGAAGGTGCTTAAGTTCCTAATTTCTAGCACCAGCTTAGTTTAAGCCTGCTAGAAATGAAATATGGGCCAATGTAGACTATTTAAGCCGAGCGAAAAGCACTGATACGTAAAAAATATTTTTAAAACATTATAATCTTATTCCAAATCAGTAATAATTACTAATTAAGTAGAAAGCAGAAAGTATTGCTCTAAAACAATCTTATTTTTTTAAAGTTTCGGTGTCAAAATTCAGCGGTTAGTGTTAGTCAATTGTTGGCAGAATGTTTAGTAGCGTTTCTGTAGTCTATGGTTTAAGTAGCAAGGGAAGCAAGAGAACGGTCATTACATTTCGATAGCGATAGCGAGTTTTCATAATGCCGTTTAAAACAATTCTTGCTTTGCACATTCCAAACGCAATTAGATCGCAAGGGTTGTGCCTAATGGGGTTGATGGTATACTGAATAAACTTTTCGTCATATTTTTTCATTCCTAGGTATAAAGAGACAGTCGAGGAGCTGCATCGAGGCGAATTCGAGCTGCCCGATGGGGCATCACTGACCCTGGATATTTTGGACACTGCTGGAGCGTACCAGTTCCCGGCGATGAGAGCCCTGTCCATCTCCACGGGAGGTGCCTTTATCCTGGTGTACGCCATTGGCGACCTCAACTCCTGGGATCAGGTCGTAAAGCTTCGAGAACAGGTATACAAAAACTATATACCTAAATTATACTGTAAAATCATTACAATGTGTTGAAATACATCTCCTTATCTGCCAAGCCGTATGTTCGATGTCAGATAATACCATGAAAGGAGACGGAACTATTTGTTTATTGACTGATTTTCGTATTAAAACAAATGCATTTGCAAGTTTACATATTAAATTACATATCAAAGTAAAATACTGTTGCGAATAAACCTCTGCGTACGCTGCCAGTTATAATTTTGGCGCGTAGATGCGAAGAAAACGCGCGATTGAGTGCTGACAACTTTTAACCCTTACCTAGTGTTATCAAATTCAAATACATAACTAGTGTCGTGGGTCCAGTCGATCCTAATTTTTTTAGCTCCAGCAACTTTAAAAAAGTACAAGCTGTGTTTGTTTAAAATTCAGGTTTTTATAGTCAAGAGTGTATGCTTATTAGAAAATTAAACAAAACATCGAGGAAGAACGTATGGAAAATTTATTGTTCTCTCAACCATTGCTTATACATATATATATATATATATATATATATATATATATATATATATATATATATATATATATATATATATATATATATATATATATATATATATATATATATATATATATATATATATATATATATATATATATATATATAGGACCAATTTAAAAAGATAATTATAAATAGTTTGGTAAGAAACCCAATTTATGGTATAAGGGAGTTTGAAAATTCCGAGTTTATTTTCCATGTTGATAATTAGCAAAATTTGTAAAATTTTAAACATAACAGAATTATGATAGCTGACATTCTAATTCTCATATAATTTAGTATGCATCTATTTATGTTGCCGTAACAGCCGTAACAACTATCATGATAGTTATGTTTTTAATAATTAAATTTTAAGCATTTAATTTTGTGACGCATCCAAGTGTAGGAATGCTTATCTACTGGAGTAGTTGATTGTATTGTATGGTGTATTAGATTTCCCAATGCCGTACTACGTATAGGCAGCTAAGATTTTACTTTAAAACGCAACGCGAAGGAGGCAATCATAGTCCCAAATATTGATTAGTCTTGTCGTATGATCAATAGCCCAATAGCGTTCGAAACACGACGTTACGGTATCCAATCTTAAAATAAAATAATAATATTAATAACAAACGAATTTATAAATCATAGGTCTTATTATTTTATGATTATTTATACAAATAAGATTCAATACGAAATAATTACGCGCCCTAACGTTCAAATGGACTATACATGGTATTCTATCAGCCTACATAAAATTGCGATGGATGGCACCAATAACTAAGTGTTTTTATTGTTATCATTGATTAAATATTGAGTTTTTATATTCGATCAGTCCTTTATAAGCAGTCATTCTTTATCAATGTTATTACTTAGAGTTGGCCAAATAAATTGTAATTATTTTCGCCGGACAATCTCTCAACGCTACTTGAATGTCGGCGGCGTAGAACGCTTGCCATAACGTAGTATGGTATTGAGCGATGCAATACCCCATTTAATCAATGTATCAACTAAAGAAGCCAGAAAATCCAATGGAAAATATTTTTTTTGAAAACACGAATAAAATAGAAAAAAATTTTTCAATCACAAAATAGCGTCCTTATTATTATAATGAGACAACTTGGGTTGTCGACTACAACGGGCGAGCCCGTCACCACAGGAAGTTTTAACGATTAGTCGTTCTATCTTCCTGGAGTGAGCGTAGAAGACTTGGGACATAACAGTCCACCATAATAGCTACGTCACAAGCCCGTAAGAGGCCAACGCCTTAACCGCGAGTAGCCAGGAGTGTTACCCGGCGGGCTTGCACTCACGCCCTTACTTCCAATTGTGACCAGTTTACTCCGGTCTCTCGATTGGTTCCGAGTTCGAGGTCGCTTGCGCGGTCCTCTCCCTTACGAAGCGGTGAAACGGTGTTTACCGAATCTATCGCGGACCACAGCGTCCTTTGCCCGGCTGTTCACCCAGGATCGGGTAGCCGATGATCGTTTCAAGAGCAGTCGCCGTAAGGTCCGCAACCACCCCCGCTTTATAGGAAACAGTACTGCTTCCAGACTCCCCCGACTGTTAGTCAGAGTTGGGAGCTAATGGGCCCTTGCTGAGTTGGCCACGAAGACCCATTCTGTCTCAGGGTCGGTCACACTCACGGGTCAACACCCATCCGATGGCCTCCACGCATGGGGTGCGAGCCTGGGTAGGACACTGGGTCAACCGGTCTCCCCTGGGAACAATCCTCTGGCGCTCCTGGACGGTCTGCGCACCGAGCGGCGCAAGCCAATCGGTTGTGCTCTCCGACTAACAATCGGGGGAGTCTGGGAACTGTATTGTTTCCTATAGAGCGGGGGCAGTTGTCTACCTTACGGCGACTGCTCTTGAAATGACCATTGGCCATCCGATCCCGGTTCAGAGTCGGGCAAAGGACGCCTTGGTCCGCGACAGATTCGGTGCACTCCGTTTCACCGCTTCGTAAGGGAGAGGTTCGCGCAAGCGACCTCGAACTCGGAACCAATCGAGAGACCGGAGAAATCTGGTCACAATTGGAAGTGAGGGCGCGAGTATCTCGAGCCCGCCGGGTTTATTCCTGGCTCACTCGCGGTAAGGCGTTGGACTCTCACGGGTTGTGACGTAGCTGGACGTAGAATGTACTGTCCAAAGTCTTCTACGTTCACTGCAGGGCGACAGAACGACTAATCGTTAAAACGTCCTGTGGTGACGGGCTCGCCCGTTGTAGTTGACACCGCAAGATGTTAGTCAGAGTGAACAGTCGATTGACTTACGCCGCACGGTGCGCAGACCGTCCAGGAGCGCCAGAATGTTGATTCCTAGGGGAAACTGACCATAAGGCCAGTCCTACCCAGGCTCGCACTTCATGCGTGGAGGCCGTCGGATAAGTGTTGACCCGTGAGTGTGACCAACCCTGAACAGAATGGGTCTTCGTGGCCAAGTCAGCAAGGGCCCATTAACTCCCCATTATAATGAGACAGCTATAATAGGATTTATATATAGCATATGACAATTAGTGGAAATGAAAAAAATGCGGTGTGGTGCAGGTCGTTGCTTTTTCATACCCCATCGCACGCATCGCAATGACTGGCTGTCAGATTCTGTCAGTTTCAGTCAGTTTGTTAGGCTGTCAGGCTGCCTGCCAGGCTGTCAGTTACCATCCGATTTTACAATACGCTTTGTGTGCAGCTTTTCAAATATTTTATTAGTGAAATATAATTATAACCGGCTATCAATGGTTCATTTGTAGAGCACACAAAAATGTATCAGTATAAAATTTCCAATATTGAGAGTCAACCTAAACAAGAAATTAAACTGGCCGGTTCATAATTTTTTTAAGCTATTGCATAGCTTTTATTGCGGGCCTAGGCTAGCGCGGCGACCGAATGAAGAAATTTCTTAACGAAAATTAATGATTTTAAACTGATCATTACGTCTAAACGAGTACTGCTTACGATTCGAAAAATATATATGTTAAACAAGAACATTTTCCTAATATTCTTAGCTTTGAATATTTTAGGTTTTGTTTATATTACATAGTGCAATTATTTTGTGAAATTAGGTCTAACTGAACACTAAAACGACCACTACGCAAATACTATCTGGCGTATTATTATGAAACCTGCACCATTTTAAAGATAATTTAATTATCAATCTTTTTATCTACGATTTTTTTCGAATAATCCGTTTTTTTTTGCTTTATCGAATAAAAAATTCGTGCGCGGCGCTCTATCAGAAGACGTTTAAATTATTATTCCGAATCATTTGCTTCCGCAGCCGCAAATGATTCGGAATAATTTCAACGTTTTCCGATAGAGCGCAGTTATCTGATATCAGAAAAAATAAAATAAATAAAATAAATAAATAATTATAATTGCATAATTTGTTAAAAATGCTATGCAATAGCTTTACAGCGGCAGTCCCCGAGTGCCACACGTATTTCTTTTAGTCAAAACTATTGTGTGCAGTTTGTGCGTTTAGTAACCTTAACTGCAGTATGGGCCGATACGCAACCTTTACAGTATACAACGCGTTAGATGAGTCACATCTCAGTTAAAATATTCCGTTGTGGGGTTTAGCTTGAAATGTCTGTAGATTCGTAAAATTGTAAAGACAAATATGAACCATTCTTGATCTTCTCCAATACTTGATGGCGATTATCTGTCATCGTCTCACTTATTCTTCGTTGAACAGTGTTGTCGGACAAAAGTATACTTTTGAGGTTAGACTAACCTATACTTTTGATTTTTCATTCATTTTATCTACAAGTAGTGTGGTGTTTGCGGGGGGGGGGGGGGGGGGGGGTCGCGTAAGAGTTTTTTTTACTAAAAAGGGGATCGCGTTCAAAAAAAGGTTCTAAAACACTGCGTTACTTAATTGAAACCGAATGATATAAAACATTATAGGTGTCGTAAAGAAATTAAAAACAATTTTATTAAATAAAATACACTATCTTGTATCTTGCTTTTAACTAACACGGAGTTCCATGTAGCCTCTCAACACAGCGTTACATGACATTACATTACGTTCGCATACAATTAGCTAATTTACCGCTCTCGGATTTGGCACAATTTACTAAGGTGTATTACTATATACAAGCTAGTGGCCCGTATTCCGTTTCTCGCGGTCTTAAACTAAGCTGGTGCTAAAAATTAAGAACTTAAGCACCTTCGTTATTTTGTTGGTATTCCGTTTTATACAAATTAAGAACCGGTCTTAAATCTTAAAATTTCCGTTTTGTCTATGGCCGTTCTAAAGCGGGGTCTTAATTTTGACAGCTCGCCGCCAGTCAGTCGCCCGATCGTTCGCCGCGCGCCGCGCCGTTTTGTGTTTGTGTGTCGATTCGCGTTTTCGTTTGTTTTGAAATAAAATGACAATAAAATAAAACAATAATAAGGAGAATATGCCTAAACAGGGCGATTTATCATAACCTACAAAAAATACATAGAATTTTCAGGGCAAGATATAGATATGAATAAACGATTACTTACGATAATCTGCGCTCCTCATCCCTTCTTAGATTTTAAAGCCAATGCTGAGCAAACATCTTTGAAAATTGCAAAACGTAAAGTCTTCGGAATCACAAGCAAAAACAAGTTACACTGCTGTCATACGAAGACTGATCGATTTTAGACCGTTCTTAGATAAGACCCCGAACAAGACCCATCCGCCATGACAGTTGTAGAAACGGAATACCAAAAAGGGTCTCGACGTTTCTTAACATCAATTTAAGCACCTGATGATCTCTACATAAGCACGCGCCAGTTAGGACCCATGAAAGGGAATACCGAATCGTCACTTCAAAATTAAGCGTCGTTTTAGCGCCTTTTTAGACCCCAATTTAGGCACCTGCGAGAAACGGAATACGGGCCACTGTAAGTATCAGGGAGTTATTGCAAGTTGAGTATCTTACATATTTTAAAGACAAATAGAAAACCTAATAAGGATAGTTTTATAAAATAATTAAAAATAATCTTGCATTGGTAGAATCAGACCGTAAAAAGTCAAAATATATAGAAAAATAATAACTTAAAAATTAATAAAAACATGTAACTAATAAAATATCTATAAATTACAAAAAATAAAAAAGAAACGATATAATCAGGTAAATACACGTTATTTAAAATGAAAGCAATATAGCCAGACAATAAATTCATGAAAATTAATATAAAAATAACATTTAAATGTGTACGTTTTGAAATGTTAACGTAACATTTGAGATGTCACTGCTCTTGAATTTGGTCAGATCGTAGCAAGGGTAGCTAATCAGCATCTCACTAATGTTTTTTATTTATTTATGTCCTTTATCTGTAGTTGTAGGGAATATATTATAGAATTTAATGCTAAGGTATAGGTAGTTTTTCTGTACTTTTGCCAATCTTATTAGGGGTGCGAATAAAAGGGAGCTACCGCGGGTATGGCGAGAGTGAATGTCAGCATTAGTTGCAGTTTCTGTTATATGCTATCTGGCAAACATTAAGCACTGGTATATAAACGCCGCTACATTTGGAGACGTTTTATGGAGACTATTATCATTGATTTTAATGCTATTATCTTTGTCATTTTATAAAATCGGAGACTATCGCGGTTGTTTGACATTATAAATAGGATAGAATACAGACACACACACGATCTAATACAGACGAAACTCAGAAACCGAGCAGATCAGGAGCATTTTTACCATAAGTCAAGGGCTTGACAGATCGAATAAGTAAGATACTAAAAAGATTCGATATAAAAACGATTTTCAAGCCGACCCAAAATGTAGCTCGATTTTTGAGGCCTGTAAAGGATAATACCACTGCAAACCCCGGGTGTGTATAAAGTCGAATGCAGTTGCGGTCTAGCCTACGTTGGACAAACGAAACGGCCCATAGCCACGCGACTGACTGAACACATCAAAGCTGTTCAGCGAGAAAAATCATCGATCTGCGAACATATATTAGATATCGCAAGTAGCCACTGAATGCAGTTTCAAAATCCCATTGTGCTATCCAAGGAACAACTCTACTTTCCTCGCATGATCCGGGAAGCCATTGAAATAAGAAGAACTCCGAACTTCAATAGAGACGACGGTTACAAACTCTCTTCTACGTGGAACCCTCTTCTTAAAATGTTCCCGCCGCCGAACGCCGAACGCAAGGACGTAATACAGGATACAGTGAGTGTTGTGTGCAAGACGGATTTTCGAAATTCGTGCGCTCTGAGTTTGGCCCCCCACCACCGTTAAAATCTACGCAGTGGCGGCAGCGGTATGCGGCCTACCCGCAAAACAACGGATTGACAGATCTTTCAGTCTACCCTGGACAACGGCGGCTGCAACTTCACCGAAACCACAGTAGTAGTAGTAATAGTAGTAGTAGTAGACGGAGTGGGGGGCTTGTTTCCAGCTCTTGATGTCACCTAGATCTATAAGATCTTTTGTAACTACCCACTATGTGGTTAGGTCAGTGGTCAGCTAGTAGCCCAGTACTTCTTACCAGTCCAAGTAGATCACTGACCTTCAAGTTGGGCAGATCGCTGGGTTCGAGAAAGGCTCGTTCCAGTAAACTGTGTCTTTTAGCGGCGAGGCCTGGGCAGCGACCAACGATGTGTATGCTGTTTTCAGGTTCTTCGCCACATATTCGGCAGTCCTTGCTCTCGGTCAAGCCAAGGTTGAATAGATGTGCTCTAAGGGTCGTGTGTCCGGTGAGGAGACCGATAGTGGTTCTAAGGTTCTTCTTGCTCATGTCAAGTAGTGCCTTGGAAACCACAATAAATATAAGCTCATATATTTACTGTGCCGAAACGTCGGGTGCTACAAATTTCACACTGTCATGTTGCCCATCCTAACACGGTTAAAAGTTTTTCATGTCTTTTCAAACAATCCTCTTCTGAAGATAATATGATCGCCATGTCTCCACTTACGACGCCAGACTTCAGCATATGAAAGTGCATGGATATTGGTCTTTAAACGTATATGCTTGAGAAGTTTTTATCAATACGACACTTTTGCGAGCTCCGCCGTCTGCATATTTCATCCTACGAAAACGCTTGTCTACAAAGTTTAAATTTGAATCCAAGAGAGCATCGAACTCTGGGGTGTGGCACTATTTCGATTTTGAGAATGTCTTTCGAAATCGAATCTTTTGCGGTCGTTTTGATAGGCAGACATTCAATAAACGTTAATAGATGTTTTATAACATACATATATGCATTTGGTATTTACCTATGAAATCGGTGTTCTATGTGGTCGTGCGTTGTCTTACAGAAGCAGAGGCAAAGAGCGATTGCCCAGGCTCGGTTGTTTGATTAAGAGTCTCTCCATTGTTGTTTGCAGTTCTTGCCAGTACACATTTACTTTACGTTTACTTTGCCGATTTTCCCAAATAACGCAACATGGTTTTACGCTGAAAGCTGCTGCTAGCTCAAATGTAGTTTACGACGGACCCTTTATTCGTCATCTTCATTACAAAATTACTCTCCAATTAAAATAGTTATAAAATAGTGATATAAAACACCTTAAACTTGGTAAGTTGAGGACAGAATAATGTTCTTCATTTCATACCGCTTCCTATGGCGATTTCACTTATTATAATTATTAAACAGCATGAAGTAAACAAAGTAGCTATTCAAGTTTCCGAACTTTTATCATCATTGCAAACGCATTACTATTTAAAAATTACATAAATAACATTTTTAAAATCAAAGACTATCGCGTATGTTTGGCATTATGAATAGGACAAAACGAATTTACCGCGTTAAGTATACAGCACACGACGTTTCGACGATGTCGCAACCGCCGCTGGCCAGGGTGGACTGACAGCGTAGACAGGGCAGACTTTTTCAGTTTTCAGTATTCAATTTATTCATTTCGAATATACAATAAAAGCATGAATTATGAATTAAAACTAATTATCGCATATTAGAATTCGTCAGTTTATATGTAGATATAAACTTATTAAAGCATAAATATTAATTCGACAATAGCGTTGCCTGAAGTCGGCTTTACACGGCAGACAAATAAAATAAATAAAAAAATAGAGCTGAATCCATGTACATGAGTACATATAAAATAGATAATTATTATAAGAATATTAATAGTCATCAAGCACTTTATACAAGTCTACTCTAGACAACAGCGGTTGCAACATCGCTGCAACGTAGGGTGCTACAAACTTCGAGCGGTAAATTCCTTTTATCATATAATTTATAGATTACCGTTTTAATTAATGCACTAAATTTTAACTAGCTTATCAGAGGATTTGATTACGGTATGTCATGTCAATGTAAGAAAGCGGTCTTCTGGCTTATGTTCTCGCATGACAAAGTGATAAAATTATACAAAATCGTAAAATTCAATAATAAAAATAATGGTCAACTGATACAAAGCAAGAAATTAAAATTTTATGATAGTAAGATAAATGACATAACTTCGTGGCTGCGTGAAGTTTATGATAGTATGATAATAATGAAAATTTAAAAAAATATATGCTTTTTCTTTGTAACTGTAAAAAGCAGGCGAAGTGCCATTTTTCTCCCATAAATTCGCCAAGTATCTCATAAATAAGCTTATCCAGCAAAGTTTAATATACCGTTCCAACACCAATATATAGTAATACATAAATACAATAAATACATGTTTAAAATAAATATACATACTAATATAAAATACTAAAATACACAAATAAATTAAATTGATATACCTCTAGTCTTAAACCTCACATATACGTCTATTTTATTTATAAATAAAAAAACTTGCTTTTTATTTATTAATTTTACCTAATCAAAAATTCTGTTTAATTCAGTTTTGTCATGGAGTGGTCCTTTAACAATCAAGCACTTTTTTATTGCTTTTTTAAATTCTGCCATGTTAACTGAATTTTGTATAGTAATTTCTATATTATTATAGATCCTTGGAGCTAAGTATTTGAAGTATCTTTGTGCGAATGAAGTTCTCACACGCGGTACTAAGAACTGCCCCGCCCCAGAACCTCTAGTAGTTTTTACTTGTTGGTCCATAGGCTGTAAGTGTTTGAATTTATGAAATAATAATAGTACTTGCTTCACATACAATTGGCGTACGTCAAACACGCAATATTATCGAAATAACTGTAAAGAGGGATATCTAGGGGGCTTTTTATTTATAACCCGTAGGATCAACTTCTGAGCTTTAATTAAAGGTTCAATCACTTGCTTAGTGCATCCACCCCAAGCAATCGTTCCATGTATCAAAAGGCTCTGAAAAATTGCCATGTAAACCGATTTTAGTAGGTTTTTCGGCAGTACAGTTCGTAATTCAATAGCTTGGTTTACTCTAATTATTCTACATTATACTGCAAATGAATTGGATTTGGAAGGTGGATTAGGATCAATAAACGCTTATGAAGAGTTACAATCAAATCAATTTTATGTGGTACGAAGTTCACCGGGTCATCTAGTCACATATAAAATATTTATGACTTTTCTTTCTTGTGTTACTTATAACTTTTTATTTTTATTTATTTTAGTTTAATCTGTTTAAGACTATTCTGTTTGTCATTCTCTATTTAATCGAATGTTATGTTCCATTTAATGCCGATTATATAATGGAATTTGTTTTTTTTGAGGACCACATTTTAGGGCAATTTAGTTTTATTAGCATTTTACTAAAACTATTACATAATTTATTGTAATGTTAGATTCCTGTCCACCCTAGAACGGGCTAGTCCCATTTGGGTGATCGAATCAAATAAGAAAAGGTCAAGGTTTTGCTATTCGGTTCCTGTTATTTTTGTAAGCAAAATCAATGTTATATACTTTTATAAATAGGATAGAAAACGAATTTACCGCTTGAAATTTGTAGCACCCGACGTTCGTTTCTATCCTATTTATAATGTCAAACAACCGCGATAGTCTTCGATTTTATATACTTTTCTTGCATATAACTTTATTTCTCTCTTTATTTTAGTTTTAATACTACTCTATTTGTCATTAGCTATTTATTCAAATTTAATTTCCATCTAATGCCGATTATATAATGGAATTGTATTTATATATTGAATTATTTTTTTTAATATGATTTTTTTGAGGACCACATTATAGGGCAATTTAATTTAATTAGCATTATACTAAAACTTTTACATATTTTTTTGTAATATTAGAATCCTGTCCACCCTAGAACGGGCTAGTCCCAGTTGGGTGACAAAATCAAATAAGCAAAAGTTTAAGGTTTTGCCATTCGGTTCCTCTTATTTTTGTAAGCAAATCAATGTTTTATAGTAATGAATATTTAAAATTAATTTCTAAATAGATAAATTGAGTATATAGAGTTGTCAACTACAACGGGCGAACCCGTTACCTCATGAAGTTTTATCGATTAGTCGTTCTCTCAATTGCGACCAGATTACTCCGGTCTCTCGATTTCGAGGTCGCTTGCGCGGTCCTCTCCCTTACGAAGCGGTGAAACGGTGTATACCGAATCTATCGCGGACCACGGCATCCTTTGCCCGGCTGTTCGCCCAGGATCTGGTAGCCGATGGTCGTTTCAAGAGCAGTCGCCGTAAGGTCCGCAACCACCAACGCTCTATAGGAAACAGTACTGCTTCCAGACTCCCCCGACTGTTAGTCAGAGTGCACAGTCGATTGGCTTACGCCGCACGGTGCGCAGGCAGTCTAGGAGCGCCAGAATCTAGCCCTAAGGCCAGAGTCCTACCCGGGCTCGCACTTCATGCGTGGAGACCGCCGGATGGATGTTGACCCGTGAGTGTGACCAACCCTAATCAGAATGGGTCTTCGTGGCCAGGTCAGCAATGGCCCATTAGCTCGTAGATAAATTAAATAGTCATTAATTCTTAAATATATAAATAAATTATACTATGGGCTGTTAATGAGGATATTTCTTCATTTCCGTCTTCGAAATGTTTCGCTGTATTTAACAAATAGAAATAACAAATAGAAATAAACGTAATTCATGCAATTTCGTTTTTTTTGACAGATTATCGATGCCAGAGGCAGTACAGTCCCCATCGTAGTAGTTGGAAATAAAAGCGATGAAAGCGACTCAGTTCCACGGGCTGTGAGAAGAGAAATAGCTGAGACCGTAGCCACCCTCGACTGGGAGTGTGGATACATCGAATGCTCCGCTAAGAAGAATCAAAATATTATTGAGGTAGTTTTTTAATTTTTTAATTATTATTTTCAATGTATTTATTTATCTTTAACAAATGTCATTAACAATTAGGTCATTTCCAATAGGCAACCCGCCTTGTTGCCTATTGGAAATATCTAGGTGGGCATTTATCGGGCAGTCAAGTATCTAAGTAGGTATCCAACGCTACTTAACTTCGATAATAACAAGGTGAACCGCTGTTAACGTGGTTACAGACGCTACTAGGGGCCACGGACGCTAATATAATTAACCTATACTAATATTATAAAGAGGTAAAGTTTGTGACGTTGTAGGAAGTAATTTCTGGATCTACTGAACCGATTTTGACAATTCTTTTACCAATAGAAAGCCACGTTATTTGTGAGTGTCATATATATTAATCCGAAAAATGAAAAGACTTTTTCGTGGTAGTCGGATTTCCAAAGTAAGTCTGAAAAAACGGTCGAACTAAAAGGTGTCTAACTAACGCTGCCTTAACGATGAGAGATATATGATTAAGTGCTAGAGAAAAGTTGTAGAGCTTGATAATGCCTACAAAAAAGTCAGCGACAGCATATGTCTAACTTTTATATTTAAGTCACAAAAAGTAGTTTTTCAAATTAAAAAAAATATTTAAATCGTTAGGTCATGTTTATTGGTCATATTATCAACAATTATGAATTATTATCAAAATAAGTAAATTTATCGTCTCAAGTGTTTAAAAATAAAGACTTTTTCCTATTACAGCATATAATTTCACTTTTACTGCATAAATGGTTAAAGAGATAAGACACTCACAAATAAGACACTCACAAGAAGACACTCACAAATAACGGGAATATAGTCAAATTGGCATGCAAATACATACATACATATGGAGTAAAAATATAACCCTTCTTTTGGCAGTCAGGAAATAAATCATGGCACTCAGTACTAACCAAACCATACTCATAATTTCATCACAAGTAAAAAGTTTTACCGCCCATCGAAGTGGGCACGGGTCAGCTAGTATTCAATACGTATGAAAATCATCGAAGAACAACTATCCATATTTACAAAAAAATCAAGGAAAACATAGATAGATTCAGGAAAACAGGAGATTCTGTCAAAAAGGGTGACATTCCTCGAAGAAAAGATTGATATGTGGGACTACAATAACTATAAAACGGACGTTTAAATACGAGGTTTGCCGCATCGGTCTTTTGAAAAAAGTTTAAGATATAGGAAGATAACACTAATTAACAGAAAAACATCTCTCCAAGCAAAATATAATATCCGACCTGTTATTGCAAAGTTTTTGTAAAGACTTTTATCGTTTGCAATATATTGATTTTGTATGAGGGCTAACGGGGGCTAACGGGCCCATGATGAGGTGGCCACTATGACCCATGTGTTCAGGGTCGGTCACACTCACGGGTCAACACCCATCCGACGGCCTCCCCGCATGGGGTGCGAATCCCGGGTAGGACACTGGGTCAACCAGTCTCCCCTGGGAATCAAACCTCTGGCGCCCCTGGACGGTCTGCACACCGTGCGGCGCAAGCCAATCGATTGTGCTCTCCGACTAACAGTCGGGGGAGTCTGGGAACTGTATTGTTTCCTACAGATCGGGGGTGGTTGTCTACCTTACGGCGACTGCTCTTGAAATGACCATTGGCCATCCAATCCCGGTTCAGAGTCGGGCAAAGGACGCCTTGGTCCGCGATAGATTCGGTTCACTCCGTTTCACCACTTCGTAAGGGAAAGGACCGCGCAAGCGACCTCGAACTCGGAACCAATCATCATCATCATCATCATCATCATCATCATTTATTCATTCCATAAAAGCATTTCACAATACTGAGGAACATGTCAAATTTTACAATCATAATTTACCGGATGATAAAACCGCTTTGATTAATTAAAAGGAAAAAAAATAATTGTAATCAGAGGTGATTACTTAAAAATAGTCAAATTTACAAAATAATCAATAATCTAACAAATAACAATCAATACCATAAAAAGAAAAATTCTGAAACATGCGTAATTAAAAACAATGTCAATAAAATCTAAAACTTAGTTCTAATAATATGGTTATTTATAATCAAGCAATTGTGGACGCAATATCATAAAAGTCGTCCAGTTTGTAAAGGGCATGTTTGACTAACTGATTTTTTAAGCAGATTTTATATGCTGCCATCTCAAGTCTTTTCGTTGATGATGGCAAAGCATTGAACAATTTAAAACTTATATATAAAAATGTTTTTTGATATTTAGTCAAGCGTACTCCGGAGACCGGAGACGTACAATCGAGAGACCGGAGAAATCTGGTCACAATTGGAAGTGAGGGCGCGAGTATCTCGAGCCCGCTGGGTTTATTCCTGGCTAACTCGCGGTAAGGCGTTGGACTCTCACGGGTTGTGACGTAGCTGGACGTAGAATTGTACTGTCCAAAGTCTTCTACGTTCACTGCAGGGCGACAGAACGACTAATCGTTAAAACGTCCTGTGGTGACGGGCTCGCCCGTTGTAGTCGACACCGCAAGATGTTATTGCAAAGTTTTTGTAAAGACTTTTATCGTTTGCAATATATTGATTTTGTATGAGGATAAATGACTAACAGTATTGATTTTATTATTTGTACACCCCGCAGGTATTCAAACTACTCCTCCTGCAGTCAAAAATACGATACCAGTTGAGTCCAGCGGTACGCAGAAGAAGACAGTCTCTTCCGAACTTCAGTCATTCCACAGGAACCGGAAGTAAGGATAAACACTTGCTGAAGCGGCATTCATGTACTGTTACTTAAAAATGACACCGTTAACAACTAACGTAGCTATAATTGAATTTTTATTTATATCGTCCATTTAATCGATGCAAAAATGTGAAGATTGCGAAATGGAATATTTCCCTATAAACTCGAAACTGATTTTTGCAGGCGGTTTTATATTAGGTCCATTACACGGGATGTTCCCGTTCCGAAAAATATATATTTAATTTATTGACCAATATTTTCTACTAAGTTTTAATAGGATTTGGTTACTACCTCTACTATTAGGCTCTCGTGAACAAGAAATAATGCTAATAGCTCAGTGAAATAGGAACAACTTTTCGACGTTTGACGGAAATAATCTTCTTCTTTCTTATATATAAAAATGAATCGCCGTGCCTAAGTCTCGCAAGATCGCGAAAATGACGCGACCGATTTGAATTATCATTTTTTTGTTTTATTTGACTTGATTCAGGGGTGGTTTACAAAAAAAATATTTAGGAAAAATTAAAAGAAACAACTGAAAATCGAAAAAATCGAAATTGGTCATTTTGGGAAATGGGCCACTTTCAATAGATGGCGTTCGCGGCGATCCTATTGTTTGACAGGTGCGCCATCCATAACTGTTATTCATCCGAGCGATTGTGTAAAATTTCGAATAAAGTCGAAAGGTCGAAATACTCGAAAAGTTTGAAAGAGTCAAAAAAGACAAAAAAGTCAAAAAAGTCGAAAAATTTAATTAAATTCATTGAATTTATTTTAATTACAAACGACTTTCATTTAATCACCAAACGAAACGCAAACCGTACATGATTCGGCCATATTATAGATTTCAATGAATTGGATTTAGAAGGTTGATTAGGATCAAAAAACACTTATGAAGAGTTACAATCGAATCAATTTTAGGTAGTACGAAGTTCACCGGGTCATCTAGTTAGTAATAGTTTGAAACTTGGCATAGATGTTCTTTGATGCCTACTGTTAAACATACTAAAAGTCACCTACTCTATCTGTTGCGCTCGAGCCGCCATCTTGGAAAAATTTCGCCCGGGTTTAGTTTCTCGCTCATATCTCGCTAACTTTAGCGATATCGGAAATATGCTTTAAGTGAAAAGTAAAGCTTATAAAATTCTCTACCAAACTGTCATATACATTTTTTCATATAATCATTGATTTTATAGTGTAATAGATAACGCCATTCCATACTGCAAAATGGAAGTCGCAATTTAATACAAAAAACGGCAGGTAGATGGCCATCGTAGTTTTCAAACTCGATTTAATGCGCTTCCATCTTCAATAAACCAATATTTGGCCGATAGATGGCGTTCAAACATATTATCGGACGCGTCCGTAAGCCGCGGCTTACGAACGTGTGCCTAGTCGTCCGCGACTGACGTCCTACATTAATGTGCACCGCTCAATAGAAATTCATTACACAGATCGCGTGCATAAGCCACAGGCATAAGCCGCGGCTGACGGACGCGTCCAATAATGTGTTTGCCCCTTTGTTTGCCCCTAAGCGTGTGCCGTTAGAGTATAGAGCGCGAGCGCGCGAGTATGAACAGTAGACACGGGTGTGAACAATGCAGCGACCGCCCGGCTAAGGCCCGCAGTCGTTCGCGAGCGCTTGTGAAGTGATATAGTTGGGAATTTGTAGAGCATTTTTATTGTTTTTAAGAAGAAAGATGGTTAAATGTGCAATCGATCATTGTAAAAATGATACTAGAAAACACACAAAACACAAATCTAGTGTCACATATCATCGATAAGCAATTTTGAATTACTTTTCAGCCAAATAAAAGTTATCCATTACGGGGGTGAAGCGAGGAGCGCGACGTAAGCGGATGAGGAACACACTGCCCCACCCTTCGTCTTGCTCGACCGCAATCGGTCGCAATTTTGGTGTTCTTTAATCGAGAATCGAGATATTTTAAAAGCGAAATCGATAATCGATAATATTTTTTTATAAAAATTGACAAATCACTTTTTTTAATTATAGGTAGTAATGGTAAAAAAATCTTATGTTAATATAAGTATAGAGTATATATGGAATATGATAAATATTGCATAATAAGGCCAATAAGGGATTCCTTTTTGGACCACTCACATAGGTTTATCCAATTGCTTCAGATGGGGCGTAGATGTTTTTAGGGCGTACCTTTATATGCTGATATTATGCATGTATGAGTGTCTGAACGTAGAGAACGAACGTCTTGACGGGTTTTGACGTAAGTATGAGGTGTCGTTGGATTCGACGTGATACGGTGGTGCGAATACGTTATATTAAAAACCGACCAAAAAATAATTTAAATAATATTATTATTATTAACTTAGAAACTTACCTTACTTTTAGGTTTCCAAAAGACAAAACAAATATGATGAAGTAGATTGATGCTGTAAAGAAAACCGATTGGGAACCAAACTTTTGGAGTAGAATCTGTTCAGTACATTTTCCGGATTCAAACATGTATGAAACCAAAAATGGAATCCGTAGATTAACAAACGACGCTGTACCTTCGCTTTTTCTACAACAATCTCCATTTTCCGGTCAACAGTCGGAGGTTGCAGGGCTTTCCAATTCAGGACTGGTACACGACACTCCAAGGAAACGAAAGTTAAAAACAGAAATTATCCGTTTAGAAGACATTGCAAAACGCCGACGTATGCGGTGCAAGGCACTACACGCTGCTAATCGGCGTTTGAAAAAGAAAGTTGACAATTTATCTAAGGTATTAAAAGAACTGAAGCAAAAAAGACTGATCAACCAAGAACAAGTGGATATTCTGGAAGTGTGCCGGCTTTCTACAGCAGCTCTTTTGAAAAGGATCACTCATAAAGGGAGAGAATATCCACCTGAACTGCGTACATTTGCGCTAACCCTCCATTTCTATTCTCCAAAGGCCTACTCTTACGTACGTAGTACCTTTAACAGTCTACCACATACAAGCACCATAAGAAAATGGTACCAATGCATAAACGCCACGCCAGGTTTCACTGCAGAAGCTTTTAAAGCACTTGATCAAAAGGTCAAGTCTTCTGACAAGAAAATTCTATGCAATTTGGTAATAGACGAGATGTCGATTCGACAATTAAAGGAATTTGACGGTAATGCAGTCCAAGGATATGTAGATTTTGGTGCTGGGTTTGATGTTACCGGAGTTCCAATGCACCATGCAAACAAGCTCTGGTGTTCCTTTTAGTTGCCATTAACGAGCAGTGGAAAATTCCAGTAGGATATTTTCTGGTAATCGGCGTAACAGGTGAGCAAAGAGCCAATCTAGTAAGGATATGCCTTTCTAATTGCCACGATGTAGGCGTGGTAGTTGTATCTATGACATTTGATGGTTGCCCAGCTAATATAGCCATGGCTCAAGAATTTGGCTGTTCGTTTAACTACCAACGTCAACTAAAAACCTATTTCGAACATCCTGCAACAAAAGAACCAGTTTTTGTATTTTTTGACCCATGTCACATGGTGAAACTGGTCAGAAATACATTACAAAGTAAAAAGGTTCTTAGAGATAATAACGGCGGCCTAATCAAATGGCAATATTTTGAAGAATTAAACACGCTCCAACTAAATGAAAATTTTCACTAGGGAAATAAATTATCTACACAACACATCAACTTTCAAAATCAAATAATGAAAGTAAAGCTAGCAGTACAGCTGTTAAGTGCCAGTGTTGCGAACGCTATTGAATTTTGCGACAAAAAATTACGTATACTTAATTTTGCTCACTCACAATCAACAGTGAATTTCATCAACACAATGAACAATCTGACTGACATTCTTAATTCAAGAAAGTTTCCTGGCATTGACTTTAAAGCACCAATCAATGAGAAAAACGAAACGAAGTATCTAACGTTCATGGATAATGCAAAAACTTATTTGGAACATCTAGTTTTGATGGACAATGAAACACCAATCATGAATACCAGAAATAAAGTAGGTTTCCTTGGATTGTGCGTGTGCATAGACAGCATGAAAGGATTGTACAACGAGCTCGTTAAACAAGAAAAAACATTGGATTTTTTACCAATGTACAAGTTAAGCCAAGACCACTTAGAGATATTTTTTTCAGTAGTACGGTCCCACGGCTGGTTCAACAATAATCCATCGGCCCTGCAATTTATGGCAACTTACAAAAAGCTCTTGGTTCACATGGAGTTAAAAGAGAATTTCAGGGGAAACTGTGCTCCTCTGGAACACATAACTTTGTTAACGTGTTCGTCGTCAACTGAGCATATTAACTTGACAACGAAGGGTTATAGATCAGGATCACAAGTGGATATGGTCGACGAACAATTCATGAGCAATTTGAAGGAGGAAGATCTGTGGGTTCCTGCCGGTTTCCATTCAGTATTTTCACAACATGTTGGGCATACGTTGCCGGGTATGTTGTTAGATATTTACTATCTAGACTAAATTGCACTGATTGCTTGGGAGCATTAGTCGCAAACACACCTAAACAAGCTCATTTATTTATTGTGTTTAAAGACAGAAGTGGACTTATCTATCCATCAAATGATGTAATCCGAATTTGTAATGCCGCAGAATCCGTAGTAAGGGTTAATTTTGACAAAAGTAATAAATCCGATCGCGATCCTATAAATATGGTTACAAAAACGTTAAAATTATTCATCGGATCCGATATTTTCACGGTCCTTCATGCCCATTTATTTGAGCAGGAACCGTGCAGTAATCATTTGCTTCGTCTGCTAAGGGCCGTTATCCAAAAATATGTCGATATACGGATAAAATATTTAGTTTGTAAGTCAAATGTAAAACAAACCAAGAGGCAACTATACAACAAGCTCACTCTTTTAAAAGGGCAATAACGGATACTTAAGGGTTTGGATCCTCCAAGCGGGCGATCTGAATACAGTCTAGTCGAATACTAGCTGACTGCGCTTAGACCAGATTCTATGATTCTACCTACGTCTGAGGTTTTAGTTATTATTGCTCAATGGAAGCTGTAATTTTTGAGAACAGAATTGTATTTCTGTTATCAAAATTACATCTTCCTGTACCTTTGTATTTTCCACTAAAATAAACCTTAGGCATACATCCAATCACATAAAACTACATTGCTTGTCCTATTTTATCTAACACTGAAGATCGAGTAGATATAATTTGTTGATTTGAATAATTTTCGACAAAAAAATAATGGCGGCCTTATAAGAGCCTTAATTACAATATTATTTTGTAGATATTCTAAAATGTGATTAAAATAAACACGTTTAAAACATCATGAACTATTTTTTTTATTTCTTACCTTTATGGCATATTGGGGTCAAATGGTTACAAACCAATAAACATTTTTATAAATGTATATATATTTCTTATGTTTTAAAAAATAATTTTAAGCTTCTCTTTACTACACTAGATTTTTGTCTCCGCCACTGACAGGGAGTGTTTTTATTCATCTATGAGATGGCAAAATACAGCATCGCCGCACAGCACTCATATCTTCTCTTTCCTGCGCAAGAAATTATGGGAGGCGGAGCGACGTTGGTTGACATCCTTACGAGAAGACGACGTAATTGAGCGTGTATGTCAGTAAACTGTTACAATGTCAACAATTACAATGTACAACAATTTACAATGTCGAGTCGAGTGAGTGCTATCCGTAATCGACTAGTCGATTGGCGAGCGCGTGGTCACTCCCTATTTCTCGCATCTCCATCAATATACGGTATAAACATCTATAGCACACCTGTCTACGCTCGGCTCCAAGCGACCCGTTTGAAGCGCGCGCTAATTGTTGGAAAGGCGATGCCTGAAATAGCACGCCATCTATTATTTTCTTCATTGAACATGTGATTTGTAGCGTAGAAGGAAATGCAATAGATAGCGCTAATAATTGAATGCTAATTTCGTTGAAACTGCTTGAATTATTGGGTTTTTAGAATCAATCGATCCTTTATAATTAAAACTTAATTATCAATGTTAATATAGATATCCAAATAAATTTCTATACTTTTCGACGTCAGCACTACCAGTGCCATCTGCGTAGTGACGGCGAGAAATATGCTGCCATTTTCTTGTATGGGGTGGCGCTATCTATTACACTATAAAATCAATGCCAATACATTTGCGTTAGAGCCATATGACAGAGCTATACACCATGTATAAATATAATATACTATTAGGCTACGATTCTGACCGTTCTAATATAGAAAACCGTCAGATAGGCAGAATTGTAATTTAAAAAACAAAACGTAGGTATCTACTTTTTAAAAGCTTTTATTCAACTTGTAATGTCTGTGAAAAAAAAAACTAAAAATGCGAAGAAATATTACATCAGCAGTAGCTTATAATAAATGTCAAAACTTTTCAATTGATGAGAAAATTGATTGCCTGTATAATGACATTTTGAACGCCCCGATAGATGCATTTGGAAACCATGATAAATGTAGAAGTTTTTAAAATTGTTTGTCGGAAAATGAAACACTGGATGCAATGAGTTGTTTGATGGGTGACATTATTTGGGAAAGAATACGTTACATAACTTAAAACGTAGGTAGCAATACATGCAAGAAGCCTAATTCATGATGTAGATAGTAATGTTCTCGAAAGGTTTAACGGCATCATTGCAAAATTTATTGGTGGTAAGAGGACAAATTACATCCAAAAGCAGTCTTACCAAGCGCGATGTAATGCGGCAGTTATATCATTTAATACAAAACAGCCACTCTCAAGATTACATAAAAAATATATAGGCAAAAGTCCCTCTGGCAGGATATCAAAAGTGGAATAAAGAAGACAGAGGCATTTAAGTAAATCCATTCTTTATAAAAGAAATAAAAGCAGAAAGTTTTTTTGAAAAAAAAAACAATAATTCGCATTATGGAGAACATTGCAACCAACCCGATGTTCCATCAGAAATATTCGAAAAAAGCAAAGCTCTGTTATTTCAAGAATTGGAAAATAGAAAAATGATCGATTGCGAATTGAAAAACTTACGGTTATTCAAGGTGAAAGCAGCGAGTGGTTGGAATTACGAAGAAAAATGGTAACTGCGTCTAACTTTGGCAAAATTGTCAATAGTTAACAACACACAAAATGCGCCAATTTAGTTAAATCCATGACTGAAAATGGGATTTGAGCAACGTAGCATCAATTTGCCATGGAAAAGAAAATGAAACAACTGCACTAGAATGAAAAATATGTCTAGAAAAAGTGGAAATTCAGCAATGTGGATTATTCATTGACCCTAAATTTCAATTTTTGGGAGCTTCTCCAGATGGAATATCTGATGATTATATTTTTGAAGTCAAATTTCCCATTACAGCGCATAGAATCTGGTTAACGGAAGCGACAAGAAAAAGAAAAGTGACATTTTGGAAACAGAAAGATGGAAAACTTGAAATCAGCATCAAACATCACTGGTACGTTCAAGTTCAAGGACAGGTCCATATATAATTTCTTTTTATTTATTTATTTTTTATTTTATTTCTGGAAAAATACAGCGCATACAATATACATACGTGTGCATAAATGTAGAAAAAAAAGAAAAACATTACGCCTATAATCGTTTATTACACATTTGGATTTCAGCATATTACACTTAAAAATTAATTATAAAATAAACAAAGTTCATATTAAATATAAAAAATATATAGAAAACCGATGGGACAGGTAGGGAATTGGAAGTGATTAGGAAGAAGGAGTTAGACGATGGTATGTGTATATGTATATAGATATAAATAAAGATATAGATAGGTCGTATAGTGGATATATAAATACAGATATTTATTGATGTTTATAGGTATTTATAGATATATAATAAATATTTATAGATATTTATAAATATTTGTGGTAGCTACTGATATGTTGCATATATATCCTTCTAGCCGTGTTCGGCCACAGCGACTGCATTGTAGATTCTAGTGACTTCTTTAGTCTTCTCAGAGTCCACTGTTCGGAAGCAGTCAAGTGCGCAGGCTATATTATAGTGCACAGGTGGGCGCGCGACCACGGGTGCACTCTCTCTTCCTCCCTCTTCTGAACCCGATGGAACGGAGACCGTTACGAACGACCAGAGAAAAGTTTGGATGCAGATAAAATAAAATAAATCAATTAATCGCTAACGCAGCAATGACTGTCATTGTTAAATTTTTACTCAATATTGCAGAGCTATTTTTTCGGATTTAGTTCGTTTTTCACACTGTCATTTATGAAATTGGTAGTTATGGCTTGTGGTGATGTTTGAGTTTTTTCTGGAGCTATTGTAGAGATGACCGGTGACTTATTGGTAGTTGTTGTAGTAGGCGGTGATATAGAAGATGCATTATTGGATTTATCCTGGTTTTCTGATGATCTCGTGTTGTTGCTCATGGGGCTGTGTTGAATACAGCATACAGTCTCTTGTTCCGACATTATACAAAATTGTGATAGTTTCCCTTTTGGCAAATCCCCCTCAGTTTTTGGACAATTTTTCGCCGGTAGACATACTCCTAAAACGCCATTTATTTCACATGACTCTTCACGGCAGTGTATATGCCAGGTCCCTTGGCACTTCCGCAAGGGCTCTTTCCAATACTGGTAACGGTGATTATGTTGAAAAGGCATTGGTTGTCAGCTATCGCCACTTGCAGAGGTCCACCACTATCGCCTCCACAAGAGTCTCGTAATCCTTCTAAGCTGCCAGCGCACAATTGATCGTCCTTATACCTTGCGGTAACCTCCTTCTGAGAGTCTTTGCATATAGTCTTCGAAAGGTGGCTGGTCAATCAAATCCACCACCACCTCCAGTAAGTCCTCCGATGTATCTTCAGCAAAGTCGATCTGCCTTCAGCCAGTAACTACAGCTCGCTTGTTTTCGATGGTCGACTTTTCCATAGACACGCTGGTCGAATATTTAAAGTGAACAGCTCAGACCGATCAGATCCTTCGGGACGCGTCCCGTGTTAACCGCGAGTTAATCCAGACTATAGAATTGCACTATAATCACTAAAATTTATTATTTAATTATTATTTAGAGGGGAGAAAATTTTAAAATATGTTGACACTTAGAATTTAAATTTCGAATTTTATTTTGTTGTATAGAAAGTATATAACTAATTACTACAGGTATTAACAAGCTCGTTAGGTGCAATTGATTTGAATAATTCTTTAACGAACGTCGGTTGGTTGAGGTTGAAAATGTCGATGGTGGAGAAACAAGAGTCGTACGTGCATATCAGCCCATAAGCGATGGAATGTTTCCCGTAGTTGGTATTGGCACGAGATACCTCAAACGTGCGTGAATTGCGAATTAATCGCTGAGGAACGAAAAAACGTAAGTTTTCAACAAGGTATGAACTATCTGTGGGATTGTGGATAACTTTAAAGAAAGTGTGCTGGAAAGAAACTGTAACTGGAACGATACATATAACTGGAAAGGAAGTGTGCCTATTTACATTTTGGTCTGGTAAAAACGATCTCCTCAAAACCGAATATATACAGACGAATGATTTGATTTGGACAAATGTCATGGAAAAAACTTGTTTGTTTTTATATGGACTGTGTATTACCTGAAATTATCGATCCAGGAGTATGAAGGAATATGGATTTAAGGGAGCCTGAATACACTTTGAAAGAAGCAAATAAAAGAAACGACACGATAAAACGAAAGAAATCGATTCCTCTCCCTTGTCCAACGCTTAAGCGGTAGTTAGTTTTCAGTGATTCCATCACAAAGTGAGCAAAGAACTCACAGAGAATGTACTTGCCAATAACACTCCAAAGCAAAGCACAAGCAATATAGAGCCACCGAAAAGTACACGATATTCCAAATCTGTGCTGAGTACAGATCTAATTAATAATGATGAACAGGCTTTTGAAAATGTATTATCATTTGATGAATTTTAATTACAAAAGTCGGCGCACCACTACAAAGCGACACTGTCAAGGCTACAAAAAGGAAGTCTCAAATGTACTGCGCAATTTTAAATGTATTTATTCGTCTCTTTACATTTAATATGTATGTATCTACTCAGAAATAACAGACTACTTTGCCAACCAGAAATGTCTTCATGATTTTTTGTCTTAATGATTTTATATTTTAATTAATAATTATTTATTTTTAATGATGTGTATTTCTTTAAAGTTTACAATGATGTGCTTACAGTATCTAAAAATAAATTATATTACTTTTTAATTAAATAATTTTTTAATGATAATGTACAAGGCGATGGGTGTCGTTATGTCCTCCTCAAAGAACTATTATACCTCGAATAAATAGTTCGATACACAATGTTGTTTTTTAATTCGATTCTAAATGTTTTTTCTGCCAAAAAATACTATCAAAAACTGTCACTACAACTATCAAAAAACTACTAAAGCTGTATCTCACGGAAAATGAATTGCGATTTATGTCATTTAAAAGCCCTTGGAAAACTGTATCCAAAACAGTTAACGGCATTTCTCCAATTGTCATCTATCACCATTTAAAATAATTTTAAAATGTCGAAAATTAATTAGTGACAGGTGACTCTTCTTAATACAGTTTTTCAGGGGATTTCAAATGACATATCGCAAATGAAATTCTGTAAGATATGGCTTCTGTCAATTTTTGACAGTGATAGTTTGGTTTAACAGTTGACAGCCAAAATCTAATGGGCGCATTCCAGGGTGATACTATCCCTATGTTCCAAATTTCAACTCAATCGGTTCAACGGCTCGGCAGTTATCGTGAGAGATTACATACAGGCAAACAGACATACATTTCTCTGAAAATGGTCTTAATCATCTTGGTGGACCTCAAAATGGACATCTCTATCGTTATCTAAACATTTTTTTCCGCACGATCACAACACCTTCCCTACCAGTGGCAGCCGGGAAAGTAATATAATGTTCAAGTTTAGATGATGATAAAGCGTAGCCTTCTTCACCAGCGTAGGTACATGACACTTGCATAATCCCAAAATATAAATCCCATTGCAATAGTGTATACCTAGTGTGTTTAGTCCAGACATCGATAGCGAGTGAATATCGCTGCGAGATGAGTCAACATAATAAACACCTGCCCCGTCGCGAGGGGAGGGGGTAAGTAGGCGGGGCTTAAAAACTCAGATACGGTTTATTTTTTAAGTAGTACGTCGCCTTAACAAGATCAAGAATTTAGGAAAGTCTAAAATCGATAATAAAATAAATTATTATAAGGGACAGTTACGTAGCCTGACCTCCAAGTAACGAATCTGACACGGTAAAGTAGACAACACACTACCTGCTATTAAAGAAATAAAAGTAAATAAAAATAACACGAAGTAAAAGTAAATAAAAAGAGATGGCATTTATTGTATATATTTCGAAACACTTTTTAAGCGAATTCTGGTTTACAACAAATGATTACCTAATCTTTTTCTAGTAAGTAGCTACATATTTTGTTTCACAATATGAAACTTACATATAAAAAAAAATAACCGCATATAATAGAAACAAGGTAGTAAGCTATTAAAAACCCTTCAAGTTTGCTTATACAATTTAATATGTATAATAAATTGACAGCTTTGTCGCGCTCGCCTGATACCTGCCGTAGTTCCGTAGCAAATAATGAGTAATATAAATTTATATTTTGTACATATTTAAAGTTAGCGTATAAACACTATTTTTTATTTCATTGGCTTAACCGATGTTTTCACAGAAACCTCAAGTTAGCAGCGCCATAATTGCAATCACCCTGTAACTCCCTCAATAACTATGGTTGGCTGTAAGAGTATGCCTTAGTTCTTAGTTAGTGTGGTAAGCCTGCAGT
>OX155954.1:38983733-39158380 GCA_944548615.1 Micropterix aruncella
ATATATATATATATATATATATATATATATATATATATATATATATATATATATATATATATATATATATATATATATATATATATATATATATATATATATATATATATATATATATATATATATATATATATATATATATATATATATATATATATATATATATATATATATATATATATATATATATATATATATATATATATATATATATATATATATATATATATATATATATATATATATATATATATATATATATATATATATATATATATATATATATATATACCTATATATAATAAGATGGTCGAAGCAAGAATGGACTGTTCCCCTATCATGGCAGGTGGATCAGTTCCGCTGGGAGATGTCCATTGGGCGTTGCTGGACGATTTGCGCTTCGTGCGGCGTTAGCCAATCGACTCTGTACCTAGGCGATCACTTTAGAGCTGTCATCTGCAACGGACGAACCCGATACCTCAGGCTGTTAAAACGATATAGCTCGTTCTTTCAGCCGTAAGGTAATTACACAGTAACTAAGGGACAACACAGTCCACAGTCTAGCTCCGCCAACATGCCCGTAAGAAGCCGACGCCTTACAGCGAGGCACTTGAATGAGAATCCAGCGGGACAACCTCACGCCCTTACTACCAGATTTGGTCGGATTTCTCCGTCCTACTGTCTGGTCACGGGTTCGAAGTCGCTTACGCAGCCTCTACTTGAAGCGGCTATTCAGTTAGAATACTTTGCGACGCCCTTTGCCCGCCATGGTCACTCAAGATCTGATGGTTGACGGATTGATTCAAGGGTTGAAGACAATATAAATACCAAACGTTTTTTAAAAATATTTGAAATATAAATACCAAACGGATTTTTAAATCATGGGTATAATTATTTTAATATAATTTACATAAAGGTGTCAATTTTCAATTTGGTATACATATACGAAATAATTAGGTATTTTAATGTTACAATAGACTAATATATGGAATTCTAATCTCTTCGTATTATTTCTGTTATGTAATCAGTCTATATAAAAATACGTTATATGGCACTAATACCTGAATGCTTTTATTGTTATAATTGGTTAAAAAAATAGTTATATAATTAATCAGTACCTACTTTATAAATAAATTAATAGTTTAAAATAAACTCTAAAAACACGCTTTTATAAATGCACGTAAAAACCAAAAAAGGTTTGTTATAACCTTGAAACCTGACCGTGTTCAAAGTCCATTACGTGACCTTTCTCACAAGTGCAAACACGACTATGATACGATATTCCATCATGGATTGCCAGTTCCTGTTTTCCGGTTTCATCATCAGACCTTGAAACTTAATCGTGGTCACAGTTCATTACAAGACCTTTCTAACAAGTCCAAACACGGCTATGATACGATATTCCATCATGGAATGCCAGTGCCTATCTTCCGGCTTCATCATCAGACCTTGAAACCTAATCGTGGTCAAAGTGCATTCCAAGACTTTTCTAACAAGTCCAAACACAGCTATGATACGATGTTCCATCATGAAGTTCCAGTTCATATCTTCCGACTCCATCATCAGATCAGTTCGACAGTACCATATTATTGTATTGTCATCAGAACTACATACAGCTGCCAATTTTCATGACGCTACGATCCTTGGAAGATGGTTAAATTAGTTACATTAGATTCCATTACATAGTTACATACAGGTCGAGCTAATAAAAGCGTGTTAAAAAACATTCATTATCAATGTTATTAGTCTCGCCAGACAATACTATCAGCGCCATTTGCATGTCACCGGCGCAAAAGAGCTGCAAACGTACTATGGTATTGAGCAATCTAATACTCTGTATAATCAATGATATTAGCTTTACTTCTTTAAGCTATCTCGAAAATGTAAGATTAAACACCAAATTATCTAAAAAAAATCTTGATGTAAATGTTTCCACATAAATTTTAGATGTTTCAGTCGATATTGAATTTTTTGATTCATTAACAATTAAGTGTCCTTTATTTTTTAAAAAAAGCGTCTGATTTATCAATGTGCTTAGTTTTAAAAGTATTATTAAAAAAAAATAAGTGCATGTCGATAGATATTAAGTAATTTATTATGTATAAAATAAAGTTATAGCGGCTGATTTGCGTTTTATTTACTAAACTTATTTTACTGTCTCTACGATTAACTCGAGCTGTCAACTACAACGGGCGAACCCGTCACTTCAGGAGGTTTTAACGATACTTGATATTTATGTCTCACGTGAGGTGACCATAGAAGACTTGGTACGAAACAGCCCACTGTCCAGTTACGCTACTCGCCCGTTAGAATCCAACGCTTTACCTTGAAAAACCAGCGGGCCGACACTCGCGCCCTTACTTTCTCCGGCCTCCCGACTGGTTACGGGTTCGAGGCAGCTTGCGCGGTCCTCTCCTTTCTGTAGCGGTGATTCGGCGTCTGCCGAATCTATCGCGGACCACGGCATCCTTTGCCCGATCACCCGATACCGCTACTACGGCGGGTTGCGACGGACACACTCGTTTCGTTCGTCGCTCAGTGCGTTATTAATAAGAGTTGAATAGAAAACACGTTGCAACTTGAAACCTTGAGACCAGTTTGAGAATTGCAACGACCACTCAGGGGCAGATATTGATTAAATAGTTAAGACTAAACAATGTCAAATATATCATTGATTAAATTTTATTAAAATATTTTTTTTTGGTAACATTGTATAACTTCAACGATTATTGTTCTTCTATTACTTAAGTTTATATTGGAATATTTTGTTTGTGTTGCAGCCCGCCGAACCAAAATCAAAGTATTGTCGGCTCTTGACCTCAAAAAGGTTGAAGACCCCTGGGTTAGCCGAAAGGTCGTTTCAAGAGCGACTGCTACAATGTTAACAACCACCCCCGCTCTATAGGAAACAAAGCCGTTTCCCGACGCCCCCGGTTATCAGTCGGAAAACACAGTCGATTGGCTGACGCCGCACGGTGCGCTAACCGCCCAGAGCTCTCGAAGTACGATTCCCAGTAGAACTGGTCCGCAGGCACAGAGTCCTACCCGGGCTCGCATTTCTGCTTATTTGCTACCGGATGGGTGTTGACCTGTGAGTTGGGCCGACCCTAATACATAGTCCAACCGCACTAGGCCAATTAGCTTCCTCTCTACTCTTTTTTCATGAAAATTACAATTTCCATAATATCATAGAAAATAAATATACAAGACGTACATAGGTGGTACGTGGTGCTATAGCTATAAAGCAACTTTTTAAAGCCAGCGATTTGGTATATTTTACGAATTAATCTGCCTGTCTGATAATATGCAAGAAGTGCCTTCTTGGACAATATCTTCCTATATAAAATTTTAAATAACCATATTCTGCACCCCTTTTGGCCAAAATTCTTTTTAAAATTCCTCGGTCTCCCTCTTCTCGTTCAAAAGATACATTTTATATGTTTGAAATCGAAAAATCCGTTGTGTTAGCGTGCCGAACTCTCTCAAGTGGTCAAATTAATGTTGCCAGGCAAAAGTTAAATAGCAATGGCAAAGTAAATAAACAATTTCGATTCCTTTTTTTTTCAGTGGGTAGTTTAATTTTTGCTTCGTTTTAAATGCGGTTTCATAACAAAAAATAAGCACACGGCACGTCTGCCCACATTTTGGCAAGGAATTTTCCCGTTATTTTTGGAGTGCCCGTGACGCAGGCGACGCGGTTCTTTGACTTCTTGAAAGAATGACGGGCGCGTCCTGTCATTTATCTAATAACATTTGAGCGTTTGGGTTTAGTAGAGCCGTATACCGGTGTTATTATACTGTGGTAGAGCGAAAGAATAACTGCAGTATAGGAACCTCTCAAAAAAATACACACTAATAGATTGTCTCATTTTAGTCCTAAATCTGGAAGAAAATTGTGTCGGTCGCTATAAATAAGCGAGATATCGGCATTCAAAGTTTAAATGTTATATGTAAACAAACAGGCCAAAGTAAATTTAAAAAATACATATAAATAGACTCGATCATTTTATTTTGTTACTTTATTTTGATCATTTTATTACTCTTTTCACACGAACTATGCGAAAAATACCTTTTTCAGACTGTCATTTTTACATTATAATAAAGCTTCGAATGACCTCGACATATTTTCCGACACGTTGGTTAGTTTAAAAAAAAAATAGGCGATTGGTTTGATTTGTGTCAAGATAACCTTTTACAAAGATTATATTATTTCGAAAATTTATTAAAAAATACAACCTCTGCAGGTATAAAAACTTTTCTATAAACTTCTACATATATTATCTTCTAATATTTTAATAATTTATATTTTGTTTATAATTTCGTCAAAAAACCTTTTTTTTTAAATTTAATCTACAGTATTATCATAATTTAACTATTTTGTAATAGTAGCAAGTTTTGGTTCCACTTTTAATTAAAAACTTACTATAAAATATGAATGGTAGAACATAGTGCCCAAACTGAATAGTAGCCATGCACAGAGACATTTTCTTTACTTTGCACCGTCGTTGTTCAATAAAACTAAGGATATACCCGGCATTTATACTCAAGGTATTAATATAAAAATAAATATAAACAAAGAAAGACTAACCCACTGGTTGATCACCCAGGGAAGGAAAGAAACCGAAAAATTAATTTGCTTTATTCCTATCTAACTTAACATTCCTAACACATTATTATGAACCTACCATATATTTATGATTATTATTATTTATGATTATTATATATTATTATTATTATTATTATCACATACCTACCTTTTTAGATTATTTGAAATTTTATTTTTTACTAAAATTTTACTTTACTTGATTTTATTTTTCACGGCATTCTTCAACGTATTTTTTTTATTTAGCATTAGGCAGTACCTAATTATACGAATCTGAGCCTACCTTAGTGCGGACGTCTCGTGCGATCCAGTTAGGTTAGGTTTAATTCATTTGTAACTGATACTATGATTTTTTGTAAAATAAAGAATTTGAATTTGAATTTGAATTTCACAAATATAGGGTGTTCAATTTACGTGTTATTAAAATGAGCAAAGTGGGATCAGTCGCGAAAGTTCTCAAAACTACTGATGGTTGATTTTTTGATATACTTAGAAATCTTGCAGAATATACTTCCTTATAAGCCCTTTTAGACTTCATTTGAAGGGTCGATAAAGTTCCGGGAGGCGCTTGGAAAGGATAACAGCTTTCTATCATTTTGGACAATATACTGCATACATGTGTCTCCGCAACTATACGGTAAGTTACCATCATCATGCGCGGACGTATCGACATCTAACAACCTTATTCCAACTGAGTTTTGTTCGAAAATATGTTTGGTAAAAGTGTTATGAGCGATTCGAAAATAAGTTTTCTGTGGTAAGGAACATTGTCATCGACAGAGAACACTACAATGAATAATTCATTTAATAGTTTTACAGCCGCATCACCTGATAAATCTTATAATCGTATCGTTAATACGATAGCAGATTCGATGGGAAATTAACATAATTTTGTACACAGAATAATATGCCAAATGAAGAACATTATTATTCATTTGGATGTTATGAGAGTAACATCAATTTTATGAAAGCGGCGCAAATTAAAACAGATGTAGTATGGTTACGTTGACTTTCTGTCTTATTGTTTGTTGAGTTGGCTGAATATTGTTCCTTTAAATGACTGTGAATATATAAAACATTTTATTCATTAATATTAATTAGCATTTTTTTAAATATTTTGAAAAAGGAATTCAACAATTATCATGCGATAATTATAATAAAGTATTTTCAATTATAACTACCAAATAAAGTGTACGAATTAAAAACGCATTACTATTATTCTACGTTAATTACTTTCATCAATTATTTCAGGCGTTTAGGGTAGATTGGGTGGAAAGAAGTGCTTATTCCTTCGTAATACATTCCTTCCCAAGAAATACAGACAGAAAGAGAGACCGACTGCCAGACAGACGAACACACAGATACACAGAAGTGCGTCCACAATACTTTACTTGCCAGGAAAGTAAAGTAGAATTTATGTAAAGATAAAAACAACATACACAATATATTTACGACAAATTACGTAAAACGTTATTTCTGAATAAATACCTCCCTGAATGATAAAACTTCGTTCTTTGGGAAATAATTTTTGCTTTATAGTTTATTTACTTTCATCAATTATTTCAGGCGTTTAGGGTAGATTGGGTGGAAAGAAGTGCTTATTCCTTCGTAATACATTCCTTCCCAAGAAATACAGACAGAAAGAGAGACCGACTGCCAGACAGACGAACACACAGATACACAGAAGTGCGTCCACAATACTTTACTTGCCAGGAAAGTAAAGTAGAATTTATGTAAAGATAAAAACAACATACACAATATATTTACGACAAATTACGTAAAACGTTATTTCTGAATAAATACCTCCCTGAATGATAAAACTTCGTTCTTTGGGAAATAATTTTTGCTTTATAGTTTTTTTATTTGTTAAAAAAGCTATGAAAACAAGGAAAATAACAAACTCCACAGAAGAGTAGTTTTGCCTGGAACTCTTATAGATAAGGCACATACTCATACAAAAATTCAAGAACCCAGACGTTTCATGTCCTTGGGCGCCTTTGTCAATAAAATCCCTATAAGATGTTTATTGAGGATCTTCGGCCGATGCTTTTATCAGATATAAATATTGGAGTAGTTTCTAGGCGGGTTGGCCTACAACTGGGATCGGTAACCCAAGGTTTACGGGCCACATTCGACGGCTTAATTCTCAATCTACTTAAACGTCGTTTGAAAACGAATATTTTAGTTAATTTCAAACAAGACATATTATTTATTTAGAGCATATATAAAATAAATTAATACAGGAAAATCTCGCGACAAGCATTGATAAATATATATTTTTTATATAGTAACAAAATGATGGGTTTAATCAACTTCAAAGTTAATTTCCTCGATTTCAGAGCATTTTAATATAAATAGGATAGAAAACGAATTTACCGCGTGAAATTTGTAGCACCCGACGTTGCGGTGACGTTGCAGCCGCCGTTGTCCAGGGTAGACTGAAGAGCTGTCAATTCGTTGTTTTGCGGGTAGGCCGCATACCGCTTCCGCCACAGCGTAGGTTATAACGGTGGTGGGGGGCCGGGCTCGGACCGCGGGAATTTTGTAAATCCGTCTTGCACACAACACTCACTGTATCCTGTTTTACGTCTTTGCGTTCGGCGTTCGGCGGCGGGAACATTTTAAGAAGAGGGTTCCACGTAGAAGAGAGTTTGTAACCGTCGTCTCTATTGAAGTTCGGGGTTCTACTTATTTCAATGGCTTCCCGGATCATGCGAGGAAAGTAGAATTGTTCTTTGGATAGCATAGACACAATATTATTGATTTACATATACACAATATTAGTTGAAATGAAGCATTTGTCATTAATGGGATTTTGAAACTGCATCCAGTGGTTACTTCCGCTATCCAATATATGTTCGCAGATCGCCGATTTTTCTCGCTGAGATTTTTCAGCGATCATAATTGAATAGAATGCGTAGTATACACAATTTCGTCTGTGCTGTTGACCCTTGAGAAGTGCCCTCGTTGAAAGCAAACCCTGGGTGCGGCAGCCCTTTCGTGGTAAAACATAGAACGGGCTATCATAATTGAATGCGTATACAACATTTTGTGTCGGCGATGTTGACCGTTGAGGAGTCCCCTCATCGGAAGCCAATCCTAGGTAGAATCATGTCATGCTTACCATAAAAATGTATTGTCATCAGAGCATAATCAACATAAAAAACAACTTTATAAGATAAAACGAAATAGTTTTAATTCAGCTTGTAAAATTTGACCAACACAAAATAACAAATATTGCAAGGTAAGCCACAGGCGCAGACGTCTCATTCGCGGGAATGCTGGACGCGACTGACGTGACGGGAAGAGGGTTTTGCTATCGTCTCTAGGTTAGTTGTAATTAATACTGCGCACATTTGCCCCGACCGACTGTAACATTATTACTCACAAACACCTAAACAAAATTGGCGTAAAATTACATTTCCACAGAAGCATAAGTAATTCTGACAAGTTTGGCGTATCGTTAACATTAGGTTCGACGACCCCCTGAAATTACCGACAATCTTAATTAGTAAACTTCACGCTGTTGCGCACTTGTTAAAGAATCCCCCAAGGGCTGTTTTACTCGTATATTAGGTAGACTAATTATGATAATATTAGTTTAAATTGGTTTTTCAAAATCGTGTTAGTAATTTCAATTATGCGTAGGTGATCATTGTCTAGGAGCTTTTACTAGAAATAATAATTGAAGTTTGCAAATGTAATATATTACACAATATGCCAAGCCATCATGCCATATTGTAATATACTTAGAGGGGATGTTTGTGGAAAAATAACCCTACCAGAAACTGAAATTTGTCTTAAATGCATAATTAGAACCGTGCTTAGGAATCCAAGGCGTTCCCGTGGGACGACCTGTTTCCTGAAGCACAATTGCTGGATTTTCGGCAGTAGGTATACTAAAATATTATGTACGCTCGTAGACACCTAGCAGAAGCTCCGATGAATAGTGATTTTAATCATCACGATTAGCGATTGCAATCCAGCAGCATTTTTAATCCAGCTGGATTTTTGCTGAACCAACATTATTCCAGCTGGATCCAGCGCGGATCCAGCAATTTATTGATTTTCAAAGAAATTAAACTGTTTTTTTAAACACTTAAGAAACGTTTTAATTAAACATTTTAATAAAATTACAAATTACAATAAACAAAATTATAAAATACACTCTTACTTTTTAGAGGTAGAGTAGACAGACAGAGTAAAAGCTATAACAAAAAAAAGGAATTTTCTTGACTTAAAGGATTAATTAAAACAAAATTTATCTTATTTTTTTTTCTGGAATTATGATCTCAAGAAACAAAGTGTTGTCTCTCAACCGGCTTCGTAATGAACTGCATATATGTATATCCGGCTGCAGAGAAGGCCCTTTCTGCCTCTACGCTTGTTGGTTTCAGGGTCATCAGATAATCGTAAATTAAAGTTGGGTTTTCACCTCTTACTCCCTCACTTTCATAAACAGTCATTTCCTTTTTTAATATCTTATCATAATCCTTCTCAGTTTTCGTTTCTTTCGGTTTCATAAAGTTTTCTTTCTCAAGTTTTAGTTGAATCTCCAGTTCTTGTTTCAATGTTAAATTCAGGGAATCCGGTTTATCCTATCCATCGTTTTCTACTTCCATTATATCTTCTGTAAGAGCATCTATCAAAGCGCCAACGCTGGCAAGCTAGACTTTGCGCCATTATTTGGAAAGTTAATTACTTGCGGATCCGCAGCGCTGGATCCAGCAGGCCGAAAAATGCGCTGGATCCAGCTGGATTGCTGGATGAGGGATCCAGCAACTGCAATCGCTAATCACGACACGAGGAATAAATCCAATCTCCACATAAACCGACAGCGACTTAGCAAAGTGCGATACAGTTTTATTCACCAAAATTTGTCCTTCTATAATAAGATTCCAGAGCAAATGAAAAGCCTTGGAGAGGACCAATTTAAAAAAAAAATAAAAAGATAATTATACATAATTTAGTAAGAAACCCAATTTATGGTATAAGGGAGTTTGAAAATTCTGAGTTTATTTTCCATGTTGATGATTAATGAAATGTATAAAGTTTTAAACATAACGGTATTATGATAGCTGGCATTCTAATTTTCATATAATTTATTTTACATCTATTCATTTTAAAAAAATACGAAGGCATATTGCTGGATTGACAATAAAATATATAATTTTTGATTATTCTACATAGAATTTGCATTTCTATTTTAATATATTATTCTTCCTGGCTCTTAAATCACATTAGTACATTTTGATTATTTGTATGTAGGTAATATTGAATATAATATTACAGAAATGACAACTATCACGATAGTTATGTTTTTATTAATTAAATTTTTAGCATTTAAATTTGTGACGCATCCAAGTATAGGAATGCCTATCTACTGGAGTAGTTGATTCTATTGTATTGTATTGCATCGTAGTTGTATTGCCGTAATAATACTTCATATCAAATACACCATTGGAGATGAAGATCACGTTTCATGTCCAAACAAGTGAGAGAACAGGTCGTTTTAAGGAAAATTGCAAAGCATTGAAACGTTTGAGGTTTTAACCAATTCTATTATTAATAAAACTAAATTATTAGTGCCATCTATCGCATTTGTATACAGGATGATTTCATAACTTAAATACTACGAAGAGAAAGACAGCTATACGTGCGGCAGGTCTTGATATGCTACAGGAAGGAACTCCAACGGGGCAATGGCAAGCCGACCAGTAACGCTCATAAACACGACACAGAACAGAAAGACAGACATGTACAACTGAGAATGAGAAGGACATTTGGACAAAGACATTATATTTACCTAGCAAAGAAACTCCATAACATATTTAACACGCAACTAGACCAGGCTACAATCAAAATTGACTGTTTTTATTGCGCCAATTTTATTATTGTAATTTTATATTTATAATTTGATTATTTTATAACTGACTGTTGGTTTTAATATTTTGATTACCCGTTTTATTAATACCTACATAGATATTTTAACAGTTCAAGTTAATTATATTTTTATTATAAATTTAATTATTAATTATTTTTAAAGGTTTTAAAAAATAGTCAATCTGTCAAAAAAATGTTATACCACATAATTTATATCGCAAAATCGAATAAAATAATTAAACTATACTAAAAGTAGGGACTTCTACCAACCGGTTTATTTAATTTTAAAAATGGTTCCGTACAGCTTGGGTGGTGATGGCCAAAAATCTATGTCATCTGGCCTGCGCAACTCACGGTTCAACTCCTATCTGGTAGTTTCGTAGAAGAGGGGCTTACCCTGTCAGGGCCGCTGTGACCTTCCGCCACAGCTGTAATCCTGCAGTTGGAGGCGGTTGGGATCAGAAGGTCGCGGATTCGGTGGAACACCTCGGGCGCAATTGGGCGGTTGATGCACCATCCGGTTTGCTAGGTGTTGAATGCCCAGCTGGTAAATAACCAGAAGGGGCTGGATACGTATGTTTGTTATGACAGCGGAGGGTAGTTGTCGACCTGACGTCTTCAACCCTTGAATCGATCTATCGGCCGCCCGATCCCGAGTGACCATGGCGGGCAAAGGGCGTCGTGGTCTGCAAAATATTCAAACTGAATAACCGCTCGAAACCGTGACCAGTCCAAAATATTGAGAAATCCGGCCAAATCTGGTAGTAAGAGCGTGAGGTTGGCTCGCTGGGTTCACTTTCTAGTGCCTCTCGGTAAGAACGATCTATATCGTTATAACAGCCTGAGGTGTCGGGTTAGCCCATTGCAAATGACAGCGCCAAAGTGTGCTAGGGGCATTGCTACAAATGGGATATAAACTATCTATGTACGTTCCGAGATGTCACGAGCTTTGTAGATGTTATGATATAAGACTCGGGACATTTATGTCCTGCATCTATGCGGCAAAATTGGGCAATATTGCTTGATTTTGTCTCCATTATTATTTGTTTATTTATCATTAGTTACATTTTTTTCTGCGTTGGATTTATAATCTAATTTGTACGTGGCCATTTGCTAAAATTGTAATATTGTAATTAAAAGGAACAAAGTGATAGCGATTGGAGATTATAGGTTTATTAACCCAACGTTAAGTAATCCGAGAGTTCGAGAATCGTCTGTACACGAGTTGCGGAGAGTGGGGGGGGGGGGGGGAGTAGATTATCTACTTCATATTAATCGAGGATTAACCTTTCTAGATCGGATAGGGTGATTTCTGCAAAGTTATGAGATTTTTTGTAGGTTGCTGCATATATGCAACATAAATTATGAAACATGTATATAACATCTCTCTAATCTCTGATTCGTGTACTGCGGTGATTACACTACACGATAATTAGGGCCCTAGCACAGTTAGGTCCCTAATTATCGTGTAGTGTAATCGCAGTTAGCCAGTTAGGGTCCTGAATTGGGGCTCCCTAACTACTGCACTAAATAGCTAGTGTAATCACAGTTAGGGAGTTACGGCGCGCCGTTCAGTAGTCAGTCGCTCATGGCATTCGACGCGGGCGGATGTGTGCGCGTTGAAGATAACTAGCGTAAAGAATGTCCTAACAAAGAAAACAAGGTTTTAATAGATATTCTGCATATGTACAAAGACATGCCGCATACATATGTGAAATAAAAACCATGCAGATTACAGAAATAAAACGCTGAGGTTCTGAGGACTTTTGGAAATGTACAACATTTTTGATCAAGAAATATATATATATATATATATATATATATATATATATATATATATATATATATATATATATATATATATATATATATATATATATATATATATATATATATATATATATATATATATATATATATATATATATATATATATATATATATATATATATATATATATATATATATATATATATATATATATATATATATATATATGTATGTATATATATATATATATATATATATATATATATATATATATATATATATATATATATATATATATATATATATATATATATATATATATATATATATATATATATATATATATATATATATATATATATATATATATATATATATATATATATATATATATATATATATATATATATATATATATATATATATATATATATATATATATATATATATATATATATATATATATATATATATATATATATATATATATATATATATATATATATATATATATATATATATATAATATATATATATATATATATATATATATATATATATATATATATATATATATATATATATATATATATATATATATATATATATATATATATATATATATATATATATATATATATATATATATATATATATATATATATATATATATATATATATATATATATATATATATATTGATCAAGAAAATAATATAAATAAACAATGAATATAATAAAATAAATAAAAAATAGAGAACATAACATATTTGAAAGAGGCGAAAAAGGTAGGTACGCCGAAACGTCAGTTGCTACAAACTGCAAGCGGTTTTTTTTTGTTTTTATCGTGTTTGAAATGTCTAAAGGCGACCAAAACCATGCAGATTACAGAAATAAAACGCTGAGGTTCTGAGGACTTTTGGAAATGTAAAGAAATATATATATATATATATATATATATATATATATATATATATATATATATATATATATATATATATATATATATATATATATATATATATATATATATATATATATATATATATATATATATATATATATATATATATATATATATATATATATATATATATATATATATATATATATATATATATATATATATATATATATATATATATATATATATATATATATATATATATATATATATATATATATATATATATATATATATATATATATATATATATATATATATATATATATATATATATATATATATATATATATATATATATATATATATATATATATATATATATATATATATATATATATATATATATATATATATATATATATATATATATATATATATATATATATATATATATATATATATATATATATATATATATATATATATATATATATATATATATATATATATATATATATATATATATATATATATATATATATATATATATATATATATATATATATATATATATATATATATATATATATATATATATATATATATATATATATATATATATATATATATATATATATATATATATATATATATATATATATATATATATATATATATATATATATATATATATATATATATATATATATATATATATATATATATTGATCAAGAAAATAATATAAATAAACAATGAATATAATAAAATAAATAAAAAATAGAGAACATAACATATTTGAAAGAGGCGAAAAAGGTAGGTACGCCGAAACGTCAGTTGCTACAAACTGCAAGCGGTTTTTTTTTGTTTTTATCGTGTTTGAAATGTCTAAAGGCGACCACTCATTCAGCCAGTGTGATCGTAGCTTTGGGCATTATAGTATACTTATGAAATCTATCTATTAAGACCGCAGATCAATACTTACAGAAAATGAGAGATGATAGGAAGAACCCGAGTCAATATAGTCATAATGGAACCTTATACGGTAAAGTACTGGAAACAAACTTTTCGGAAGTTTTCTCCAAGACTCCTATTGCAAAAAATGTCAGCTTAAAAATTCAGCAATAAGTTCGATAAAATATACAACAAATGGAGTTATGAACCCTACCAGATTTTAAACCTAGACATATTAATACTTCACGTTCAAGAAAAATCATGGTATGACAAGTATGGAAGAACTGAATCTGCAACCCGTGGTACACGCTGGCGCAACACCAGAAAAAAAAGAGGTCATGTCCTTGTTACCCTACATGAAACCCTCAGAGGCGGAAAAATTTGCTAACCTTCAAAAACAAAGAAGAAATAAGTACTGCAGGACCGTCAGTAGTTCAACGAGGATCTAGCAGTGAATCATGTGAATCCAGTGACAATGAGCTATATTAATATGTCTTTAGATATAAGGTTAGAAAACATGAATCCTGATTGTTGTGAGTGATTCCTAAATAAATGAATAATCTTGTATTTTTAACACGCTGTTATTAGGTCCACCTGTATGTAACTATGTAATGGAATCTAATTAAGGTAACTAATTTAACCATCTTCTAAGGATCATAGCGTCATGAAAATTGGCAGCTGTATGTAGTTCTGATGACAATACAATAATATGGTACTGTCCAACTGATCTGATGATGGAGTCGGAAGATATGAACTGGAACTTCATGATGGAACATCGTATCATAGCTGTATTTGGACTTGTTAGAAAAGTCTCGGAATGAACTTTGACCACGATTAGGTTTCAAGGTCTGATGATGAAGCCGGAAGATAGGCACTGCCATTCCATGATGGAATATCGTATCATAGCCGTGTTTGGACTTGTTCGAAAGGTCTTGTAATGAACTTTGACCACGATTAAGTTCAAGGTCTGATGATAAAGCCGGAAGACAGGAACTGGCGTTCCATAATGGAATATCGTATCATAGTCGTGTTTGCACTTGTGAGAAAGGTCACGTAATGGACTTTGAACACGATCAGATTTCAAGGTTATAACAAACCTATTATATATTGACTTGTACATACTGAGTGTAAATAGTGTAAATATTGACATAGGTGTCTGTATAAAATGCATATAGATCTGTACATGGAGAGTGTAAATAGAATAATATTAATATATCTATTTACAAATAGAAGAAATAATCTTGTATTTTTTCTTATTTATGCCTAACAAATGTGTAGTACGCTTTAAATGTGTAGGACGTTTTCCTCGGTAACGGTGTCTTAGAGGTAGTATCTCACTTTCGCTACCTTGGCAGTGAGATTAGGAATGATAACCGTCTGAACACTGAAATCCCAGTACGCATAGCCAGAGCTGCTTCCGCCTTCGGCAAACTAAACCAACGTGTCTGGAAATCGCATGATCTAAAACTGAAAACAAAGCTGGCCGTCTACAAAGCGATTGTCCTACCCATATTGTTATATGCCTCCGAAACGTGGTGCCTCTACAGGAAAGAGATTAAGAAATTAGACGTCTTCCACATGAGGTGTCTCCGAAACATCCTGAGGATAACATGGGAAGACCGTGTGTCAAACACAGAAGTGTTACGAAGGACGAAAATGCAGGGCATGGAAGCTATGCTCATGAAAGCTCAGCTGAGGTGGTGTGGGCATGTAGTGCGTATGAAAGACGACCGCCTCCCGAAAGCCGTGTTTTATGCCCAACTGTCAAAAGGCGCACGCAAAGTCGGCGGACAGCACCTACGCTACAAAGATGTATTAAAAAGGCAGAGCTGGGAGAGGGCTGCTCACAAACGCAGCGAGTGGCGCTCCACGGTGACCACAAAAATTAAAGAGTTTGAGGAAGCCCGGCTTAAAAACCTTGACTCGAACCGCCAACAGCGCAAAACTCGTCCGAAGCCCAATTACACATATACTTACAACGACTGCGGGGAACTCTACTGTAGTCGTTGTAATCGGACCTTCAAAAACAAACTGGGATTCACGAGTCACTTCCGCGCGCATATTCGAAGAAGTCCTGTCAACGAAGAGGTCGCCGTCGTCGGATCACGATGAGGAGGACATCATCATCATCATCATCACGCTTTAAATATTTTGCCATTGGGTGCAACAAGGGCTGATAACACCTTTTTTAAATGATAATCATATTACCATCAAACTCATATTAAATGAAATCATAATCATATTACATTAAACTAGAACCCACTTTTTGAAAAACTAAAGAATCATTAAAAAATAGGCTACAATAAACAAATATTACGCTTTAATAATTACATACTTGTAATACTTTCAAGTCTCAAAACACTGCAATATCTTAAAACACACTTTTTTGATGAACGCCCTTGTTGCATCCAATGCTTCAATTATATGGGATAAAAAAAATAAATGTATCACAGCTAAAGTTGTATGTGTGGTTCGTGGAAATATATGATTGATGAATGAAGGGCACCTGAAAATGACGGCGCAAAATGTCGCTTTTCGCTCAACTCAAAAGTCTTGGCTGACGAGTTAATTAGAGTTACATCGATCAATTTAAGCCACAGGCGGTGCGAAGCTCCGGAATACCGACCGCCGTTCCTTTTAATACCGGAAGCGCCTCGAGACTTGTTTTCCTTTCCATGTTTGGTCGCAATCAAAATTAGATTGGACGTAATACCTCAAGCCTGGGGGCGCACAGTGACTCCTTCAAGTAATCCAGATGCTGGAAATTCAATACTGAATTTTGGACAGATGACGTCTCGAGGTCAGTGACATGAACATTAACTAAAGCGCAAATCGACCGCCACTTCCTGTGTACTTATACTTGGAGCCAATTATTAAATCTAGTCAAAAATTTTAGTCAGCTCAATATTTCGCTTGGATTTGCGAAACCCTATTCTCCAAGGTATGCCATAATAAATCAGGTGTGGCAGGTTTTTAGACCACTTGTCCACGGCAAGTATTTTTCACCGTACGGCGCGTAGAAAAACGTGAGTTCTTGCCCACGGCATGGTTTTTAACACGCTTTTATTAGGTCGACCTGTATGTAACTATGTAATAGAATCTAAGGTAACTAATTTAACCATCTTCCAAGGATCGTAGCGTCATGAAAATTGGCAGCTGTATGTAGTTCTCATGACAATACAATAATATGGTACTGTCGAACTGATCTGATGTTGGAGTCGGAAGATATAAACTGGAACTTCATGATGGAACATCGTATCATAGCTGTGTTTGGACTTGTTAGAAAAGTCTCGGAATGAACTTTGACCACGATTATGTTTCAAGGTCTGATGATGAAGCCGGAAGATAGACACTGGCATTCCATGATGGAATATCGTATCATAGCCGTGTGTATGTGAATATCATTACAACGCGTTAGATACATCCATTTTGTAAACAATATTCAAGATCGAAATAATTCTCTGCCATGAAAACGTCCGATACGTGGACAAACTCTCCTAATTTGCCCTACAACACTGATACAAATTGCCCCGTGCGTAATCATGGCGCGCCGAGTGGCAGACCGTGTTCTTTTTGCCGCCGTGTCCGTCGACAAACTACCATGGTGATTCATAAAACACTGACGACCGTGCCTTCACACGGCGAATTAAGGGGCAATCATATTATCGGACGAGTCCGTAAACCGCGGCTTACGAACGTATGCACAGTCGTCCGCGACTGACGTCCGATAATGTGCACGGCTCAATAGAAATTCATTACACAGATAACCTTTCAGTCACGTCCATAAGCCGCGGCTAACGGACGCGTCCGATAATATGTTTGCCCCTTGAACCGTAGATTTTCAACGCAAAAAAGGGTTGGACAAGAGGCCTAAAGCGGGCTACAGGTCACGCGATAAGAGCTGGCACGTTCACAGTACTCACACTAATGCAATGTCACTATACAGTGCGCGAGCGAGAGACGGAAAGACTTTTTATGATGCGCATCAAGTGAAAGTCACGTCGCGCGTCACGACATTGCATTAGTGTGAGTACTGTGAACGTGCCAGCTCTCGTTGCGGGACCTGTACTCACAAGCCTGCCACAGGGGAAAACTATGACGCACGGCGGTCGGGGCAATATCGGATTGTCTCTCCACACATGCCTGCCATGCCAGTGTAAGAGTAGAAGTCAAGCTAAACACTCGCGTTGAGAATAGCACCAGTATTATCGAAACGTCAAAAGATCGGTATAGTCCTGGCTATTTCTGTGGTGCTACCGCAAAAAAAATATGAAAAGGAGTTACTAGATAAAGAAGTGGCTAAAGGAAAAAGCGAGTTTTGCCACATGAATATTATGAAGGAATTGGAAGTAGATGACATTAAAAACGTTTTAATAATGGATAAGAAAAAAAGATACATTAATGCGTAATGCCATGAGTGCTAAAGAACGATTAATTCCTACACTGCGGTTTTTGGACAAAGATTTAAAATTTAGTTGCATTATATCGCCACAATTTACATCCACAATGATTTCTCAGATATGTTGGGCGATTTGCAAATGTCTCAAGCATGCCAAAGAGTGTAAAATGCGACACGCGTGTACTCCGCGTGATAGTTGCTATCGGACTGTTTGAGAAATTGCCTCGATCACGCCACATAGGGGAGACCGGGGTTGGAAGTCACATTTATTTTCTTTTGCATTTTTAGTGGCTATTTTATTCGTTTAGCAATGACATTTTTATATCAATGGATAGTGTATTTATCCTAGTTTAAAGAGAAATAACGACTTTATCTTTAACATTATTTATTCAGGAAATATATTTTTTTTTCTGAAAAAAGAAAAGTGTGACTTTTAACCCCGTGTCGGGTATGGTTGTCACATTGTCTGGGGTAGGTAGTCACATAGTAATGTAATGGGGGAATATTAAAATAAACACTTATTGAAATGAAACGAATATTTTTAATTAAGATAAAATCTTTTACGTATCTAATTGTACCCAAGAAAAAATACTTAAGGGATTAAATTCTATTTAACAAACTTAGAATTCCGGTAACAAAAATATCTTTCGACGCATTGTTTTTTTTAAATTGAAAATATCTAATCTAAAGAAATTATTTTTAGTCAGCCTAAAAATCAGTCTGAATATTCAGAATCACAATAGTGCATGCTTCGTGTGCCCATAACCTGCAATCCTGGCACTGAATCCACACTTCCCTAGACTTACTAGCTGAGTATGGTGATAAGTAGACTAAGCAAAACTCTTCATCCTCTTTTTCGTTTTCGTCGCTCTCAACTGCTTTCTTTTTAATTTTCTTTCCTTTATAAAACTTTTGTCTTCTTATTCTCACTCAATACACATTTCGCTAGTTTCTTCTTCTTCGCTCTTTGTTTTTTTTTTCTCTTCTAAATAGGTCTTCTCCGGTGTATCTGTTAAAATTGCTGAATTACATTTCTTTTATCAGCTCGTTGCGACTTGCGCGGTGGAGCTTTTATTAGAGGCTTCAAAACTTGTGGCGATACTATCAGAGAACTCCTTGATTCAAGGTTATCAAAAAAATGGTTGACATTATGTGGGTTAAAGCTGGTGGCTCTAGCCAAACTTGTGGCTTCAGTTGTTCTAATGGACACAGAAGAGTGTCTTTACAAAAATGACGTAAACCAATCGCAGCCAGCTAGTTTGTTCGATTCCCAAGACTTTGGAACTTTCAATTTATTGGAAATAGCAAGTTCGAATGCTATTTTCCGAATATCCTTGGGAGACAAACCGAAATAAATACTTAAAGCCAGAAGTATATACATATATTCCCAATTCTTCTTCCTGTTCATCGGTAAAAATCTGTAGATTCCTTTGGTAGCCTATTTTTGTAAATGGTGTTGATACGGCCGTGTTGCTTATCTCTTCGGTAGTAAATTTGTTACACTACCTTGTTGAAGTGCGATAATTATTTCCGAAATCCTTTGCAACAGACCTTATGGATTTACCATGGACCTTATGGATTTTTCACTTCTCTTGCAGCACGCAACATGGTGAAACAAGCCCTCGAGTTGATTTTCTCATGTGATGTGGCATTTTTATGACTAGCTCTGAAACAAACATTCATGTAGAAAAATCCGAAAGAGCCAACTAAAAAGGCAGCATACGTGCATGTGACAACCATCCCCCGTCAATCTGAGACAACCTGCCCCAAACCTAGTTTTTAGAAAAAACCTCCCAAAATAAATTGAAGTCAATGTTTATTTAAGAAACCATATAGCGATATTATGTAATACATATTTAACATCATAAATAAACAGTAAGGTATATTACTACGCAAAATTTAAGAATACTTACGAGCCTGGACACAGATGCACAAAAAAATACTTTCGCTGGTGCGAAAAAAACGCGAAAAAAGTGCGAAAAAAACGAATGCACGTGTCTCCGTTACGGTATGCCAGAGCGGACTAAACTGAAGTAGGGAGGAAGGTGTTACTCTCGCGCTCCTTCGACGCCGATTAATAAGCTTATTTGTTCATTCAGTTTTTTATTATGACCGTTGTGACAACCAACCCGTGAGACAACCATACTCGGTCTCCCCTACTTGGCAACGTAGCAGGGCGGCAGGGATGATCTAGGCATGTAGGAAGATTTTGCGCCCCTGCTGCCCTGCAGCACGGCCAATCTAGGACAATGACCCTGCTTGCCTATACACATCACAATTAAGGTGGCAATTAAGGGTCATCCCCACTTTTCACCCTAGATTGCCCCTGTAGAAGGCGTGTGAGAAGCCCGCTTAAGACTACAAAGCATGGCAAACCTGTGCCATCTGTCAATTATGCATTCAAAGAAGTTCTTGTGGTTCATAGTCGATAACGGGGTGCAATTGCACCTACATATCGATGCTTTATGCGATTGGGAAGAGCGTGCTACTGCATTTCTCGATTTAACTGCGCTGGACATGTGTTATTTTGCATATGTTCATTCTATTCTCTCTGTGCATGGAATTATGGGGGCGTTAAGCCGATAGGCAGAAACCCTACATTATGCAGAAGTATGCCATCCGTACAATAGCGCGTGTGCCGCTTGATATGCATGCAAGGCATCTGTTTAGAGATCTGTGCATAATGACGCTGCCGTCCATCTATGTAATGGGAGAAGCGATGTACCTACATTCGCAGAAATCTCGCCGAAATATTATCCAAAAACATCCCAAAGTAAACAAACGCTCGGTCAGTAATGCTTTGTCCAAGTTGGAGACGCTAGCATAATCGCCTGCCCAGCTGCAACACACGCGACGATCACGTGCCGTTGAAAGAATATTGCTTGTGTGATGACTAAAATCAACAGTGTTAATGCTTTTCTACGTGTTTAATTATCTCTATGCATTTTTCACATTTTCTTTAAAATTGATTTCTTTGTGTTTTCTACTATTTCTTACGTTTTCATGTCATATTCACACAAAAATACATTATCTTTATTTAAATTGTTTACCTAGGTACCAATATCACAATAAAATGAATATAGATAAATATGAATATGAATTTACCAACAGGACATGTAAAAAACGCCGTGAAACGAGATTTCTGCTTCCTTTTTCGAAATTTAATATATACATAATTTCATCATTACCTACCATAATTTCATCATTTTATTGCGTATATTAAAAACATATTTGTATTCATTATTAATTCTTTAATATCGAGGGTGTTATCGAGTAATATCAAGTAGGACCTCCCACCCCGCACATAAAGTCGCTCGATATAAATCTTTATACAGGTAGGTAACTGAGATTTTAATTATCTTTAGTTATCAGAGTTTTATTAATATTTATTATTTCCTGATTTTATTTGATTGACACTTTTCTATTACTTTCACAAGTTTTTGTTAATTCGTCATTTTCAAATTATTACTAGGTAGGTAAAAATGTTTAACAAAAAAAAAATATTCAGACAGTCGCCAAAAACATGTTTCCTGGCCGACATTTTTTAAAAGTATGATATTTATGTTGGTTGTATCACCCCAAAACTTTCCCGGCCAACAGGCAACCCCCTCCCACCCCCGGCCCTAACGATTACCCCCCCCCCCCTCCCCGCCCCCTCCACACCCGATAGTGAGTGTGTCAAGTGACTGATAGCAAAGTAGTATTTTTTGGTATTTAGTTTTATTTCCGTGGTATTAAAATGGTATTGCTCCAAAAATTATGTAGTGTTTTCTTAAATACGGCAGAATTAAAAGAAAATGCGTCGCTTGTATACGAGGTATTCCAAACAAAATTTCACAGCATGATTTCGGTCCAACAAGGCACTGAACTTCAAGCCTCTAACTGCAATATTTCGAGGTTGAAGTATGCGTTCACAATACTTTCCTCTGTCGGGAAAGTAAAAGATTCAATGATTAGGAATTTGAAGGACACATTCAATTAAAGCGACAGGTAATTATTCAAAACTAAATTAAGAGTATACAGGATCAAAGAATAAAAAAAAATCGTGAACGTTTCACGTTTCGTGAACGTTTGATAAAATTAAATATTTACATGCATAAGTAAAATAGTGCTATTAGGTACATACGCTCTATTAGAAGTAATTCACTTAGTCATCAGATGTAACATCAGATGATTATACAGTAATACGAATAGAATGAGTAGGTACCCAAAGCCACTTTGACTTCATTGTGTTGGCTGTTTCGGGTCACAATCTCCTTGGTTTTGGTAACTTAATAAATGCTGGATCACATCCCTAACAAGCAAAGTTTTCGTGCCTTTTTTGAACATTTGAATGGTAATTTAAACCACTCTCACTGCATATGCCCGATCCTAACAAACAAATGGCTTAAGTTATCCATGGATAACATATAAATGCACCTTCAGATTTCCCTTTCGTGCAAAGGCGCGATCACACTCAGGACAACAGAAATTCTTCAACTTTAGATGGACCGCTTCTATGTGCTGCTTAAGATGTCCCTTAATTGTAAAGTTACGGTCACATTCTCCACAAATAAAGCGTTTAGTTTTTATATGTACAGAATTCATATGGTAAGTTAAACCACTCTGATGTACATAGGCGCGATTACATTCAACACAAACAAAATTCCGCAGGTTTCCATGAATTGTAACTAAATGCGCCCTTAGAGTTTGCCTCTGTATAAAGCCCTCACCACATTCTGAACAAACAAAGCGTTTAGCCTTTAAATGCATAGAATTTAAATGGCAAATCAAACCACTTTTCCGTGTGAACGCTTTATTACATTCTGCACAAACGAATTTCTTTAATTTTGAATGAATCTTATTTGTGTGCGCGGTCAGATGTCCCTTGCTTGTAAATGATAGGTCACATACTCCACAAACGTAATTCCTTAACTGTTGGTGGAACGAATTCAAATGATATTTCAGGGCACCCTTTTCTTTAAAGGCACGACCACATTCCGCGCACACAAATTTCTCAAACTTTCGTTGAATTATATTTGAATGGGTCTTTAGAGTACCCTTTTGCGCATAGGAATGGTCCCATTCCGGAAAATAATTCTTGATTTTCTCCACTTTTCTATGGAATATGTCCAAATGGGTTTTCAGATATGCCTTTTTCGTGAAGGCGCTATCACACTCAGTACAAGAGAAATCCTTCATGTTCATGTGGACTGTTTCTATAAGTTTCTTAAGATTTGCCTTGTGTGCAAATGAACGAACACATTCAGTACAACAAAAATGTTTTATTTTTCTGTGGACGGCGTTTATATGCTTCTGTAATTGTCCTTGTTCTGAAGAGGTATAGCCGCATTCCTGACATTGCATGTTTTTTTACCTTCATGTGAACACTAAGAATGTGTAATTTTAAATGGCCTTTGGTAGTAAACGCCTTGTCGCATTCCGGACATGCAAATCGTCTTTCCTTAGCCGGTGGTTCTTTGAATGAATTTCGCTTTCCACTGCCACTTGGGTAACTATCATCCCCAGGTTTAATAAAGCGAGCCTGTCCTTCGTGAAATACCACTATATTACCTTTGTCATTAGCAAAAGTAATTTCATTGTCGTACCTAATCGATCGTTTCCGTTTTAATAGCGGCATTTCCAATTTCACTGCATTTCAATAAGTGCCCAGGGCTGCTACTTGGCTGTGATTTAATAAAGGACGCGTCTTCGTTAAATTGAACAATTTTACTTGGTCATCTTCAGACAAATCTATCAGCGGAATATTTACTTCTATTCAGAAGCCTAGACATTTTCTTCCATGTTCACTTTGACTTGCCTAAAATAGCCGATATTTTCATTCATATTGATATTTTAATATTAATATGTACACAAATACGTGGCGAAGAACATTATAGGTACAAGGGTTGACAGCTTTGAGCTGGCTGATAGTGATGTCAATAATAATTATTGACATTTTTTATTTTCTCTCGTTTATTATTGTCTTTTTGAACGTAGCGTCGTGCGACTCTTGCGAGTATCCGAGTCGATGACTTTTCGTTTCAACAATTTCAAGAGTCGAACGATTTATTTGAAGGGCAGGGTCGTTGGGCATTGGCAGTCAACTATCAAGGTCCGATGTTTCCGATGTATCGACCGATAGTCGATACAAACTGGTTTAACTGACAATATAACCAGTAAAAAATAAGAAATCATGCTAAAAATGTGCCGGTAGTAATAGTTTGGTTTTTGCGGATTATCACATATGTTTATGCGGATTATCACATATTCTTTTGTTTTTTTTGACAATGCATCTACGGTGAAATTATTATTTGTATTTATAATTTCAGATTTTTGGATTTTATTGGGCTGACAAATACGGATATGTAATGCTCATACAGCCGTCAATATGCCACTTGAATGAGAGAGTCGACACAAGTTCGGCTTTTAAATCGTTTTAACGAAGAGTCGATACAAACTGGTTTAACTGACAATATAACCAGTAAAAAATAACAAATCATGCTAAAAATGTTGATTTCTCGGATTAGAAATCGATCAAAAATTACAATGGTCTGATCACTTAAATGATCTCAGTAAAAAATTATGCAGTGCCATATTCGCCATTAGAAAGATAAGAAGTTTATGCGGTTTTGAAGCAGCTAAATCCGTTTATTTTGCATATTTCCACTCCCTAATAACGTATGGCCTACTGTTTTGGGGAATGGCACCAAACTCAAAAAGAATTTTTCTCCTCCAGAAAAGAGCGGTACGCAGTTTATATAGAGTCTCACCAAGAAGTTCTTGTAAGCCGCTATTTGTAAAATCAGGAATAATGACTCTATTTTCTTCTTACATCTACCAAAATATTATGTACGCTCGTAGACACCTAACAGAAGCTCCGGTGAATAGTGATTTTCATCATCACGATACGAGGAATAAATCCAATCTCCACATAAACCGACAGCGACTTAGCAAAGTGCGAAACAGTTTTATTCACCAAAATTTGTCCTTCTATAATAAGATTCCAGAGCAAATGAAAAGGCTTGGAGAGGACCAATTTAAAAAGATAATTATACATAATTTGGCAAGAAACCCAATTTATGGTATAAGAGAGTTGGAAAATTCTGAGTTTATTTTCCATGTTGATGATTAATGAAATGCGTAAAGTTTTAAACATAATGGTATTATGATAGCTGACATTCTAATTTTCATATAATTAAATTCATTTTTAAAAAAAAATACGAAGGCATATTGCTGGATTGGCAATAAAATATATATTTTTTGATTATTCTACATAGAATTTGCATTTCTATTTTAATATATTATTCTCCCTGACTCATCACATTAGCATATTTTGATTATTTGTATGTAGGTAATATTGAATATAATATTACAGCCATGAAAACTATCACGATAGTTATGTTTATAATAATGAAATTTTTAGCATTTAACTTTGTGACGCATCCAAGTGTAGGAATGCCGGTCTACTGGAGTAGTTGATTGTATTGTATTGTATTGTATACGATATCGACTCTTGAATAGTTCGACTTCGTGGTCTGATATATGTATTGGGGGTGATCCTTGGAAAAATTAGCATGGCAAATGTGTCTATGGTCCACTTGATTTACATAGGGCATAGACAAATTGATAATGCATTTTTTTTTCAAGAAAAGGCCCCTAATAGCGGGCAAATGAACGCACGAATACAAGAGTCGACTTCATGCCGACTCTTGCTTCCTATCAACTCGTTCAAGTCAAAAGATTCAATAGTCGTACTCGTGTCCAATCAGCCTTCGAGTCGCTTATTTTAATTTTAATTTAGACTAGGTACCTAATTTAATTTTCATTTTATTTCAACTTAGCGACAGATACCGAATTCTTAAATTTATAGACACCACAATTGAATTTACAGTGATTTGGCTCCACACCGCGGAATTTGAATTGCGCACAAAATTTTAAGGGGAGGTTTTCCCGTAGGGGGGCGCCAGTTTTGAATGCGGCAATTTTGCACAAATGTCACTTTTGACAGTTCCAAATTTGTTGAGGGCAGATTTGCAGGAGGCAACCTTGCAGGAAGCAACCTTGCATGCGGCAACCTTCAGTACAGTTTTTAAGTTTTTCTGTTAGGTTAGGTTAGGTTAGGTTTTTCTTTCCCTAAAATCGAAGTGACATTAATTACCGGCATCCTTGTAGTGGATGACTTTTATACATCAAACTAAACATTAAAAAAAATGTTTTAAGTTTTTCTGTTAGGTTAGGTTAGGTCATTTTGACATTTGCAAAACTGCCTTCTGCAAGATTGCCTTCTGCAAAACTGCAGCCTGCAAGAATGCCGTCTGCAAGATTGCCGTCTGCAAATTTGCCTTCTGCAAGTTTGATGGGACCCTTCCCGTATAGATCATGAAAATAATTTTATTTTTTTTAATTCGATAAAATAAAGGCCCAAAATAATCCAAAACTATTCGAGTGCCATACCTTTTTTTGGCTTTTTTATCGAAAAAAAAAATATTTTTGTGATGAATATAGTCAGCGCCAGGTGTCCGGGAATCTGGCCTGCTGACTGTACCTCTCGGCATTCTATGGCCAAAATACTGTCTGATCTGAAAGTATCAGCTTTTCCAAAAGCCTTGCACTTTTTTTGTCGCTGGCTGTTTGGGAGCTAATGGGCCCTGTTTGCAGTTTGGCCACGAAGATCCATTCGTTCAGGGTCGGTCATACTCACGGGTCAACACCTATCTGGTGGACTAAACGCAGAAGGGAGAGCCAATGTAGGACGCTGGCCTGCGGGCCAGTCTCCCCTAAGAGTCAACTTTTGGGCGCTCCTGGACGGTTTGCGCACCGTGCGGTTTGCGCATCGATTGTGCACTCCGACTAACATCCAGGGGAGTCTGGATACAGTAATGTTTCCTATAGATCGGGGGTGGTTGTTAACCTTATGGTAACTGCTCTTGAAACGACTATTCGGCCACCCGATCCCAGGTGAATAAACAGGGCAAAGGATGCCGTGGTCCGCGATAGATTCGGTACAAGTGGACCGCGATAGATTCGGCACAAGTACGAGAGGACCGCGCAAGCGACGTCGATCCTGTGACCAGTCAGGAGGTAGGAGATATCCTGAAGGTTAATTCCAGATGGAGATATCCTTCCAAACTGATAGTCATGGGGCGAGGCTACCGCTGGGTACATTTCCGGTGCCTTGCCATAAGGCGTTGGCCTCTGACGGGCAGGTGGCGTAGCTAGACTTTGGATTGTTTTTCGTCCCAATCTGCGCTCACCTCGCGGGAGACAAAACGGTCAATGTCGTTAAAACTTCCTGAGGTGACGGGTTCGCCCGTTGTAGGTAACAGCTCTAGTTGTCGCTGGCTCTTAGACTCACAGTAGACAGGTGACGTATTATCGAGGCAGTGGGACGTACGCGAATAGGGTAGGGGGCCCAATAGATGAACATTTAAGGATGTGGCCGACTTTATGATGGTTTTTTATGGCTTTATATAACCTATTACCTTTTACGTATAAGTACATTTTACAGATAATTTAATTAGGATTATGCCTATATTTTTTATTTTAGTTTAAAGCGATAGTACAATTTTATAAAAAATATAAACTGTGAAAAAGTCGAAAATAACCAGTAGTTGAACGCTTGTGTCCTATCTATGAACATTAACGGCCCAGATTATGAACTAAGAAACATAGGAAACAAGAAAAACTAAGTTTAGGTACATAGAAAATACGCTTTTATAGTAAATACTTTTACATACATTTTATTAAAATGTACAATTTTCAAATATAATGAAACAAACTTTTACTCACACATTTTCAGATCAAATACGGCGTTTGAAAATCACAACAAGCCTCGTCGACTATAAGAGGGCATTTGCAAAACTTCTTTTATATTCTTAACAGAAACTTCTGAAAGGTCTGAAACAGCTGGATTCACAAAATAAGTTAAAGTATCCAATTTGTTGCCTTTCTTTCTTAAAAAAATGACTTTATACGTTGTCTTCTCCGTATTTATCATTACCACCTTTCATACGTAATAGCGGTCTCTCTTATTAGTAGAAAAAATGACAACGACGTTTGTACCATATCTTATTAAATTCGATAGTTCTTGTAGGCTTTTGGAGTTTCCAGAAATTATTTTCACATTGGTATTTATTATATTGTCCTTATTGTTTTATTGTCTGTGTGAAATCCCTTTTTAATAGAAGCTATAGTCCTCAAAATACCATTAGCCATGAACGTGCTACTATTTCTTTTCTTATTTTAAGTTTAAAAAATTATTAGTGGCTTTCAGCTTTTTTTTTTCTTTCATTATTTTTCGAAGCAGTATAGCCTCTTCTGTTTATTTCTTCTCCGTTTCTTTTTTTGCATAATCTCGTAAAATTTTTTGATGTAATTGCCAATGGTATGGGTGAATATTTTCTTTTTATTGTCGCTTTCTTCTGACTCTCAGGATATATCAAAATCTCGCCAATGCTTTTAAATTTATTTTCATTTACCTCAAATTTCCTTTTTGTTTGAAGTACTACTTCTTTTCGATCAACTAGTTCATTACTTAGAACTATAATTTGTTTATATAGTGGTATCACTCACATTGCCGCAGTGCTTGGTTCACAGTCAGTTACTGCTGAACTTGAAGCATCTGAGTCAATGACTTTTAAAACATCAATATAGGAAGAATTGTTCGCATTCCCTGTATGTGTATGTGCGTGGCGTTGGGCAAAACGCAATACAGTATAAGATCTTTTTCTCTACAAAATTCGTGCAATTGTAAGTGAACATGTGATTTGTGTCCATCAAGTAGTAGCAATATTGGCATTGTAATGTTCTTTTTAATGATCCAGGGATAGAAAATATTTACAATATAGTCATAAAAAGTATCTCCAGTCATCCAACCAGATTTCGAGCGTCCTATTCCCCAATCATCAGGGACGGAATTCACTATTTCTTTGATATCCGCTTCAATGGATAAACTACCATTGGAGGTGCAATATCACCATTGGCGTAAAAATTACTCAGGGTGGTGATACATTCTTTCTCCTTTGCAATACGTACGTATTCCGATAACTTTTTGATCCTAGTACGACTCCTGATTTTGGGCAGAGTTGAATTCCTGTCTCATCTGAATTAAAGATGCGGCGTAGGTCGTTGAGAATGTCTAATTGGTTCTCTTGATCTAGGTACGTCTTTAGGGCTTGAAACCATTCTCTGGTCATCTTCTCACTTATCACGGCTCTAGAACGGGAAATAATCTCGGTATTTCTCTTGGTAATGTTAGGGTGTCTATTTAAGAACAGGCATATCCATTTTCTTCCTGGCTGCCCACCCGGAAATTCTTTTGCTCTGATGGAATTCTCCATTAAGTGTTGAACAGAATCCTTAACGTCTTCGATATTCATAGCATATCCAATTTTGGCCATGTTTATTATCCATGTCGCGAGTTTATTCTCCTCATGATCCGTTAATATTGTGACAGGACCTTTTTTAGACTCCAGTGGAACTTTGCCTCGCACCTTGTTGTGCAAAGTTCCCTTTGGTATTCCAAATTGCAGGCTGGCCCGATGTAACGAAATTGCGTTCGACTTTATAAGCTTCACTGCTGTTTCTGAAGACTTCTGCGAGTATTTCTTCTCAACCTTGGGTGACATCTGGCAAATAAATATATTATGTAGTATACATTAATCTTGTGGTGCATTATATAATACGCGTAAATAAATAGATCTAAATACCCGTATTTGCTCATTAGAGTGATGCATGCCAAGGACCATGCCATGCCATGCCATTAAGTAATATGAAATCAGGGCAGAAGTAAATCATTAAATGTTAAGTCTATATTGAGAAGTAATGTTGATTAGTTTTTAGAGCTAGAAAATCATTTCAATAATTTAAAAAAAAATGCCCTTTGTTATCGAAATACTGCTTATCCGATTTTTTGATTATAAATTGGCCTCCTCGGCTCAAATTTTACTTAATGGTTACCGCCGCCATTAGTTGAACGAATATTATTTGTTCGTTCAAGTATTGGTGTCAATATCCAATAGATGAACATCATACAAAAATGTTCGTTCATCTATTGGTCTCGGTACCCAATAATTGAACACCATACAAACTATTTTCAACAGAAACTCTTTAATTACAATAGAAACAGAAGTTCATGTTTTGGTAGTAATATAACTAATAACATGCTTAAGTCATTCATGCCATTATTGTCAAATAAAATAATCCAGTCGTGCGTCAAAAACGCTAATCTTCTTTTCGTGGAAATACCCAATACATGAACGACGTTCAACTATTAGGTTTCAGTTAACTTTTGAGGACCATTACTTGAACAGCGGTTTTTAAATAACATAACTGATTTTAATTTCCATTAAACTCTTTTAACAGTCAATAACATAGTCTATATTTCATCCATAGCATTAGAGTCATGATCTGACACTTCAAATTCGAACAATCAACGAAAAAGCTTAGTGATGGTAAGTGCATACCTTAGAAGGTTTCCATACAAAAGTAACGAATCACTCCAGGCACAATTTCAACGCGCTATCCTGTCAAGACTGGTCGCAATACTGACACCAAATTCTACACAAGCATAGGGATGTCATTGCCATTACGAAAAAAAAATGTTTCCCCAACAGAAAAAAATACCATCTCTTAGGATATTCGAAAAACCGTCAAATGTTCATCTTCTGGGGGATGTTCATCTTTTGGGCCCCCTACCCTACGCTGCACACCTGCGAAGTGATATCGTTTTGACGTTATGCCTGCGTAAATATAGTCAAGTTCGCAGGGAATGACGTAAATGTGATGTCATAAGTAGATGCGGTCGTATACGTCTGTCTGGGAATTGGACTCTCCCTCGTGCAGTCCTTATGCATCGACATCTCGCATGGGAATGACTCGAGTGACGCCAGTTGAAATAAACACGGTGAGGTTATGAGTGCAACAGATATACCTACATAGATAAGTAGTATTCTTCAGCGCCGAGCCATCTTCTTTAATATTTAGTAAGTCAAAGAAAAAATTATAATATGAAAGAAATCAGGAGAATTTCTCGGTTCTTCACTAAGGTTTTTGATATGCTACTTTGGAGTTCATAGAAGCAAGGAAAATGCTTAAAAACAGTACAACAAATAAAAAGGTGTAGCGTATTTCCTCATCGAGAAAACTGTCATCAGATATTTTTGTCAGGTAAATTACAGTCCACTTTGGATATTGTTTTTAATGGGAAGATACCTCACATCACATCACAGATATTAGGTTGAGTAAATGCGGCCCCTGAATCAGAGGTGTTAAAAAAAAACGGTTGTGCCAACTCAAGACTTTCCCGGCATGTAGATAAGCCCCCTGCTAACCCTCCCAACCCAACCTCTCCCCGCGCTATGTCATAGTATATTTTTAATATTTGCGTGGTATTCAAATGGTGTACTGTATTTTCTTAAATATAATTGTTCGATATTGTTATGGATAAATACGAATTCATTTTTAATATTATATTTTGCATAAATCAATTATCGATTGGTGAGAGCTGTCAACTCACAAAAACCTGACAGTTGGCAACATCGCCCGCTTTCGAACGGCGGCGACGGGTCAGTCTGTCATTTGAACGGTATCAACGATTTTCGAGATCTTTGCTAACACCGTGGTGCCGGTCGGACGTGTTCGTCGTGTGCTCGCGTTGTGTGTGTGTTTGTCTAAACCTGTGTATCCTTACGTGTACAACCTCCCACTTCAACTCTGTGAGTACTGTCTATATTTTTATTGCTCTTCAGGCAACTGAATTCCGGAGAAATCCGCGAAATTAGGGTCGGTTTATTTTTTCTTTTCGGCACATACCTACCCTCATGTCAAAGAAAAAGCGCGTGTCGGAAACGAAATGAGTATAAGGCAGGGGGGGCCGGAGGGCTACGGCCCTCCGGCCCCCGCCGAGGGAGGGGCCGAAAGGCCCCCACCGCGTGCTGAACTCATGGAAGTTCCGGTACCCGACGCAGTGACTGAGATTGAGGTCGAGTCTGTGACTCCCTCGATCGCTCTCCCCAAACCGATTATTAACCTTTATAAAAATGATGCATCTGGGCCATTTATAGTCCATTTGCAACATGATTCCCCTGTGACTGGCCATGAAGACTCTGGAGTTAAGAACTCAACTATAAATGCCATTCCGTAGGAAAACTTTTATACGACAAGAAAGTCAAGGGAGTTAGCTCGGTTAAGAAGATTAGACGCAGCCGAGTTAAAATCTCCTTCCAAACGGGCGGATACGCCAACTCTTTTACGGCCTTGCCGTGCTTAAAAGCATATAAGTTCTCTGCCTTCATCCCCACTTACACCAATTTCCGTACTGGACTTGTCAAGGGAATAGACTCGTCTTTGTCAGACGAGGAACTCTTAGAGGGATTCAACCAGTGCAACCCGATCAGGGTGCACAAAATAAGACGATTAAACTTCAGAGACAAGTCGAGTGAGGTGCCCGTATGGAAGCCCTCCCGTACCGTAGTATTGACCTTTGAGGGTCAGGTTCTCCCCGAGAAGGTTTACTTATTTTATAATTCCCTGCCAGTAGAGGCTTATTCTCTCCCAGTGCTCCAATGCCTTAATTGCTGCCGCTTTGGACACAGCCGTAATGTGTGCCGCTCTAAAACCCCCCGTTGCTTCCGTTGTGCTGGTGAACACAGCGGTTCTATTTGCAAGGCGGAAAGCCTTGCTTGTATTAACTGCAAGTCACAGGTTCATGCCGCAAACAATCCAAACTGCGAGGAGTACGTTCGCCAAAAAAAAAAAAAAACATCTGATGTCATCGGAGAATGTTTCATTTTTTGAAGCAGCCTCAAGATTCCCCAAAAAAGCCCTTTTTTTGACCGTTGCGTCCTCTTTCACTCCTTCTCCAAAGCCAACTTTTGAAAGGCAATCCTATCGTCCTCATATTGTTGTTAAGGACCCTCCCCGCCCCCAACACTCCAGGGGAAACAAAAAACGGAAATCCGTACCTTCCCCTTCATCGCCCCCCAGTCCCAGATTTACTTGGGATAACTTCCCTATCTCAAGCGGAAATGGTGTATGTCTTGAAAATCAGCACAGAAACCCGTTTGTCAGCATCGCGTCCCTTCTTAAAACAGCACAACAGCAGCTTCTTGCCATGCAGGCCAGGTCTGCCCCAGAGTCTTCCTCAGCTAGTACCATCTCATCGTTGGTCACCGTACTCGATAACACTATCGACGAGTTCTACTCTTTTGACGGCGGGTCCCTCGCCGTCCCCATCTCCTAGTGTGGGTAACAACTTCTATAGGATAGTTGTTTCCCCTCGCTTAATTATATTCCTCTTTCTTCTATCCTCCAAATCTAATTTAAACCTCTCATTTTATTTTTCAGTAACCTCATACATTTTATACTCTTCTGGTATTTAGCCGCATCATGGGTGTCATCTTGCAGTGGAACTGCAGATCGATCGCCGGAAAGAAGGCTGAGCTTATTAATCTCCTTAACATTCTCAATGTGGAAGTCGTTGCGCTGTCAGAAACTTGGCTGCGCAGCAGGGATATCTTCAATATCCCAGGGTTGTCTTGCATACGCGCAGATCGCACTGATGGTCGAGGAGGCTCTCTCCTTGCCTTTAAGAACTCAATTCGATTTACCGTTGTCCCCCGTTCCTTCCCCTGGCCCAGATATTCAGATTGTGGCCTGAATATCTATAACGATAATTTTTTTTTTATAAATAAATTAATAAACAAATAATTTTGCTTCGGATTTCATTGCTGTACACTTTCATCATGATTTAAAATAAAAATATGGGTAATTTAGCATATTCATTCTCTTCTTCTTCTTACTCATGATCTAACCAGTCTAAAAATATAGTGGCCATGAAGGTATGCGGAAAGCTAATAGGCAGCACATCAGCATATATCTACTTTCAACGACTGATTACAGAATGGGTCTATTTTTGTGGGTGAGTTAAAGGATACATCGCGTGCTACCTATTGCGTTCTATCGCCGTAACAAATACACTATTTTCACGCCAAATCAAGCATAAAACACATCACCCACAAGGCCCATACGAGCCTTTACTATCAAACAAGCGATCAATCAGCTGTTTGCCCATTCGCGCTATTAATCGCCGTTTAGAGGTATCTTATACACACACACACACACATTTATAATAACTTATTTCGAGAGAAAGTAGTAAAAAAAGTGTATGGTATACTCAAAAAAAAATACCCAACTTGTATGATACTCTTAATAGGTTAGATTCTGTCTTAACAATTTAAAGTTTACTTTTTGCACGTAATATTAGGCTCAAATTAAAATCTATAATAATAAATACAAATAATCCTACTTATATAAGCATTTATACATACATCTACTTACGAGAATAACGATCCCGGCCCCCCACCACCGTTATAACCTACGCAGTGGCAGCAGCGGTATGCGGCCTACCCGCGGAACAACGGATTGACAGCTCTTTTAGTCTACCCTAGACAACGGCGGCTGCAACGTCACCGATACGTCGGGTGCTACAAATTTCACGCGGTAAGTTCGTTTTCTATTCTATTTATAATATGATTTTCTTTACAAAAGGTGTTATCATCCCTTGTTGCACTCAATGGTAAAATAGTTAAGGCGTACTACACATTTGTTAGGCATAAATAAGAAAAAAATACAAGAAAATTCATTTATTTAGGAATCACTCAAAACAATCAGGATTCATGACTTCTAACCTTATATCTAAAGACATATTAATATAGCTCATTGTCACTGGATTCACATGATTCACTGCTAGATCCTCATTGAACTACTGACGGTCCTGCAGTACTTATTTCTTCATTGTTTTTGAAGGTTAGCAAATTTTTCCGCCACTCAGGGTTTCGTGTAGGGTAACAAGGACATGACCTCTTTCTTTTTTTCTGGTGTTGCGCCAGCGTGTACCACGGGTTGCAGATTCAGTTCTTCCATACTTGTCATACCATGATTTTTCTTGAACGTGAAGTATTAATATGTCGAAGTTGAAAATCTGGTAGGGTTCATACCTCCATTTGTTGTATATTTTATCGAAAGTATTGCTGAATTTTTAATTTAAGATTTTAATTGGATTGACTTATGTGTTGGCATGATTTTATAGATTCTTTTAGATGATTATAAATTTTTGGTCCTATAAAGCCAAAGTGTCTTTGGGCGAAGGATGTTCGGGTTTTCTGTACAATGTGTTTACAGGTTGTGGCGCTCCTCGTTGAAATTTTATTCTCAATTTTAACGTGAATATCTTTACTTTTAACGTAGTTAAGAAAGACTGTTTTTGCATATATCTGCCTGATGTCCAATATATTCAGCTCTGCAAACAAGTCGTTTGAGGGGTACCTTCGGGGTTACTTGGCAATAACCCGAAGAAGCGCCTTCTGCGCTGTCATAAGCGGATTTAGAACAATACGTGTAGACCCTCCCCAACCTAGAATACCGTATGAAATTAGACTATTTGCGAGGGCATGGTAGACATTTTTGAGTGATTTTAAGTCTAACACGTTCCGAATGAACTTAAACACGTATATCTTGAGTCAAGTTATTATTTAAGTGAATATTTGTTAATTTGATTAATTTTATATATTTATATCAAAATAAGTACCTACTCCTCTGAATGTAATACTTTCGTAAGTACATAGACTTCTTTGATTATTCAAATTATGCAACATCACCGAAACGTCGGGTGCTACAAATATCACGCGGTTAATTCGTTTCTATCCTGTTTATAATGTCAAACAACCACCATAGTCTTCGATTTTAAACATTTACATATTAATTATTTCAATGTAAGGACATTTATATTTTATGCATATGTATTACGCATAATATACAAATTTATATCATGCACTTGTATTATGGATGAACATATGTAGTAATAATTATGAGTAATATATATTAATAATATATTAAATTAATAGTTATACTAACGAAAAAAAAAATCGTTTGTCACTTTACCTGCGTAAAATAGTCCATTTTACACGACTGCCCAATAAAAAGGTAGTGTAATGTGTTCAGGGCATCTACGTATGTTTCCGTTTCTTTATTCCACCATAACTTCTATTCGCTTTAACGGATTTAGATGTGTGTGGTATTGAGAGAATTGTTATGTATCCCAAGCGTACTTTAGATTCAAAATATCAAGTATCGAAGTATTTGTCTAAATGTCCAAATGTCAACAAATTAACATAAATATATCGTGTTTAGTGTCAAATGAACGGTCTGATTAAATATATTCTGGAGATATATCTGTATCTATATGGGTAAAAATACATAAACCCTAAATATTACACCAAAACCGTGATAAAAATAATTATAGCTTCAATATTTCACTTTCTGTATATTATTACCTTTTTGATATAATTAGTTATCTAACTACCTACTTAGTTGATAACATATATAAGGATGTCGATGTAAGAAGAAGCATTTATAAGAAGAAGATATATAAGATGAAGAAGAAGAAGAAGATAACATATATAAGAAGAAGCAGGGGCAGATCACCGGCCAGATAGAAAGACCTCATCAAAGAAGTTACAAAACGGTCAATACAATCTGCGACCCGCCATGCAGAAGACAGTTCGAAGTGGAGAAGAAGAAGAAGATAAGGATGTCATTTTCACGAAACTTTGAAGAACATAATCCTCGTTACGCCCTTCCTAATTTACACAGTAGCCTCGTATATTTTTTATGGCACCCCCGTTAGCGAAGCGATCTCGTTTTCGTGTCATTGGTCACAAATACGGGACACTCTGTACATAAAACAGAAACGCTCAAAGAGGGCCGTAACACGGTATCTATCGGGGAGTTTAAGCCTTGATCGCCTCGCGTTTTATACCTACGCTACGCTTGACCTTGTCCCACAAAATTTCGTTTCCTGAAGTATGTCAAGAGGATGGGCAAAGGATATAAGTATTTGATTTCATTTCCTTGGAAATTTGATAGGTTTTGGGCGCGGATGAAACGGAGAAATTATTCCCAAATTACTGACGATGATGGAAATTTTATTGTGGTATTATGAAATTATGTTGCTTATATATTATATTAAATGGTAAGTAATTTAATAATTCGGTTGTTTTACACTGAGACTTTCCCGGCAAGTAGCCAAGGAGTGATTTCATGTGAATATAAATAAAATAAATGAGCGCCCTCTCTCGGCTCGTGTACGAGCCCGGCTGGTTTCCATTACGACGCCTCAAGCGGCGCGGTTGGTTTCTCAGCTAAGGGCGGGTTTCGGTCAAGCGTCAACAGAAAACATTATTAATAATTTAAAAGGTATGGTGAAATTAAGATAATATTATTGTAGCTGGTATATCAGAGGTCTTGTTTATATGGCTAGATTGTATATATGGCAGAGCTTGTATCTATGGCGTTCCACAAGGAAGCCTACTCGGTCCGTTGCTGTTTCTGCTATATATCAACGACTTACCTAACGTCGACTTTGAAGGGGGCGATTCTTTGATGTTTGCGGATAATACTGTGATTATTTTTAAAGGCAGATCATGGCAAGAGGCATATATTAAGGCTGGACGCGGTTTTTGCCGAGTAAAGCACTGGCTTGATCATAACCTACTTTCTTTGAATATAGCTAAAACAAAACATAGGTATGACATTCGCCATTAGTAACATCAATCGCCTCCAAGATAGTATACCAAAACTTCACTTACTCGACTGTGTACATCCTGAATACAATTAATGTCCCTCATTGTCCTTATACGACTATCGAGAAGGCGAGTAAAATACCTTGGAGTTGTTGTAGATGATAAGCTCAACTGGAAGGACCACATACAGGACACTGCATCAAAGGTCCGCCAACTTATCCACATATTTAAGATACTGAGGAGCGTTATCTCAAAATCCTTATTCAAAACCATTTATTACGCTTTAGTTAATAATATACTATCATATGGGATCCTTGGATGGGGTGGCGCGTCACATTCGGCTCTAGATCCCTTGATTAAGGCTCAAAAGTCAATAATTAGGGTAATCAATAAAAAGCCTTTTAGGTTCTCCAGCGACCACTTATTTAAAGAGTTCCGAGTACTAACAATACGCCAATTATATGTGATAGTATCAACATTTTTTTTACACCCACACAGAGCGGCATATGATTAAAGCTCACACTATCGGAACACGCGCAGTTACAGCCATGCAACATGATGTCCCCCTTATGAAAACTAAATTCGCCCAACGATTTTCTTCTTTTCTAGCTGTTTGACTACACAATATAATATATTCAGAGTTGAAAGTGAAGTTAGATATCATACGAGGAAGAAAAATTAAGACGAAATGGTTGATTGAACTAGGAAGGAACGAAACGGAGAAATTGGTTAATTATAGTGCTGTATAAGAATACTGTAAGAGAACTACATACAGTTACTACTTTTATTCATGTTTATGTATATGTATAGATGTAACACATATGTATATGTGTAGATTTTAAGTATAAATGTATAAATGTGTATGTGTATGACCAACGAGACGTAAATGTGTATGTGTATGTGTATGACAAGTCTTAGAAAATAGCTTAATAATACCCAGAATGAAAACATCATTTATACAAAGACATTACTCTTAAGGTTGAAAGAATGATCTAATATAGTTATACCTTCCTGGGGTGGCGGATTCGCTCGCAGTAGTTGACAATTCCAAAGTTGGAACGACTAAAATATCCTCCCTTACTCCTCTGAACAGTCATAGAAGAGACCAAAGGAGCGTCGCATTTGTAGTCGATACACTCAACTTTACGATTAATCTGTGTGTGTGTAATCTGGGGTCGTTGAGCTTCCGAAACTTCTACCAATTTCGGCTCAGATTGGCTGTGTAGCTCGCAATTATTACCCCAACCTTCTTGATCGTATCTCAACATCCTACGTTGCAAAATTTCGGGGACATCTAAACTAAATTTGAAGTCAGAGGGTCAAGAGAACGTCGCTACCGCACCGCATACTTCTGCGTTGAGAATTTAATTTGAGTGCCGCACGTGTCTTATCGCAACGCAGTAAAAGTAGCCATCGAATCGTCGTCGTCTAAGGAAAAGGTAGATAAACCAATGTATTTTAACTTGAAGGTGCTCCTAATATCCTTTTAATTGCAAGGTCAACATGTACGAAGCAACGAATTTGGTACTGTCTTTACTTACATAGGACGACTTGCACCAAGCTCGGTTAACCCCTCAAATGTGAGGCGTCCCTTGGCAAAATGTATACAAAATGTATATAAATTTATATAAATGTAAATATAAATGTAAATGTGCGCCGCTTTATAGTAATCCGCTCTATAGTAATGCTATAGCTCTATAGTAAACCCCGCTCTATGTAAATGTAAATGTAAATGTAAATATAAATTTATATACATTTTGCCGTAGGCAACCCGAGCTAATCGCCATTCATTTGAGGGGTTAAGATAGATAAACGTATTTAAAAATTCTATCCACGCTTAAATAGTCGTAGCTGCAGTTATATTTCGGGTGCTAAAAACTGTTTTCCAGGGTAGACTCGACAGCCCTGGACAGCGGTGTTTGCAACATGGTCTATACGTCGGGTGCTACAGACCACGCGGTAAATTCGTTTTATTATATATATAAAATTAGTTAGTTTTACTGTACTATTTTGGAGCTAATGGGGGGAGCTAATGGGCCCATGATGAGGTGGCCACGAAGACCCATGTGTTCAGGGTCGGTCACACTCACGGGTCAACACCCATCCGATGGCCTCCACGCATGGGGTGCGAACCTGGGTAGGACACTGGGTCAACCAGTCTCCGTGTGCTCTCCGACTAACAATCGGGGGAGTCTGGGAACTGTATTGTTTCCTATAGAGCGGGGGTGGTTGTCTACCTTACGGCGACTGCTCTTGAAATGACCATAGGCCATCCGATCCCGGTTCAGAGTCGGGCAAAGGACGCCTTGGTCCGCGATAGATTCGGTGCACACCGTTTCACCGCTTCGTAAGGGAGAGGACCGCGCAAGCGACCTCGAACTCGGAACCAATCGAGAGACCGGAGAAATCTGGTCACAATTGGAAGTGAGGGCGCGAGTATCTCGAGCCCGCCGGGTTTATTCCTGGCTCACTCGCGGTAAGGCGTTGGACTCTCACGGGTTGTGACGTAGCTGGACGTAGGATTGTACTGTCCAAAGTCTTCTACGTTCACTGCAGGGCGACAGAACGACTAATCGTTAAAACGTCCTGTGGTGACGGGCTCGCCCGTTGTAGTCGACACCGCAAGATGTACTATTTTGGAGATATGCAAGCACCGACGCACAATGGCGTTGCGAATATTGAATGAATTTACTAAAATAATGACAAAAACGTCTCGGGAAATACCAATATAATCGAATTTACCGCGTGAAATTTGTAGGACCCGACGTTTAATGTCAAACAACGACGATAATGACGTTTAATGTCCTATTTATAATGTCAAACAACCGCGATAGTCTTCGATTTTATAATATAATCGAAATTGACAATTCTGATGGATTTTTTTGGAATTGATGGAATTAACAGGTTTTTGAGGAAAGCCTGATCAAACGAATTCATAGCTTCTTCGTTTTCGCAGCAAAGGAATATGTCTATACTAGAAATGTATGTTTTGATATATTTTAAAAATCCATAACCACTTAAAAATACGTTGTAAATGAAACCCTAGTCAATACAAAATCTGCCTATTTTAAGCTGTTTTATTCATAATTATTACTATTATTATACTTTATATACGCTATTGATATTTCTTAATGCTCTTTTTAATATTTAGACAATGTAATGGTTGATGTTTTATAAATTATTGACTTTCAGATTTCTAACGTGATTTAATTTTATTTTTGCCAGATATATGATATGTTTAAAATAATATTACAAAAAATGTATTTATTAATTGTAAGTTTTATACCTTCGCCGGGTTTTTTGGAATAAATAAACTTTGAAATTTGAACTATTATTACTATTATATGCATTTCTTCACTCCACCCCCAAACACTCAACACACTCACAAATACACATGCACACACACACACACACAGACACACATCCTAAACGCAAGCCTCTTATATAGTAATACAATTTTAGGTTTTTTAGTTTTATTAAGCAGATCATCGGTAATTTCTGTAATTATATTTAAATCTGTAATTGGTTTTATTTTTAAGTAATCTATAGTTTCATAATGTAATTTTAAGTAATCTGTAGTTTTATAATATAATTAATACTGTGGGATTTCTAAATAAAGGAAAATAATACATAATAATTACCTGGTAATTTATCCTAATTTCCATATCTTATCAAACCATTTCTCCATTAACTCGTATTCTTCAATGATGATAAATGAAATACCCAAAAACCTAATAGGCAGCTCAGTAAAGTGGTATGGGAAAATAGCGGTTTTTAGCTGCCGCGGTATATATTATGCAAAAAGCATATAATATAAAATTATTCAAAAAGCGGCTTCACATTATAATTCATCTTAAGACTTTTTATGAGATAAATCTTTTTTAATTACCATAAACGCAAAAAAAAATCTCTTTTCGGCATGTGTCGCTATTCTTGTAAATAATACTACTTATCTTGTAATAAATCTATAACTCACGATACAACCACACGCTTCACGAAAAGTGGCACGTTTCGTAATCTGAAGCGCATATTTTATGCTTGAAAAGAGTGACGGGTCCGATTGCTTTTCTTCATAAACTGAAATGAAAATTGGTTCATGCGGAAGGGACGAAGCAATGCATTAGAGCGGAATATGAAATGATTGATCGTCGATTCTCTCGTGCCAAAACTACTAGTCGAAAGTAATATAGCTATCCGAATAGGTTTAAATACAATTCGTGCGGTCTTAGATTTAGCCATTTTATTTTCGGTGTATAGTTTTAACGCGATAAAGCAATAACTGTTCATTACACATTCCACTCTAATGAAATCCCCTGTCTCTTTCTTACAAACTAATTTCTTATTTTAGTTCACGACGAAAGGCAATCAAGCTCAATTATCACTTAGTAGCTGTTGCCTACGGCTTCGCTTCGCGTAAAGTTTTAAATCGATTTGTTAATCAGATGTTTATTATATCAGTTTTAGAATTATTTTAATTTAATTTTTTCGAAATATTTATTTTGTTTGGTTTTATCTTATTTCCATAAACATCTCTTGGGTTGAAATTGTTAAATTTTATTAGTTAGGTAGGTACTACATTTATTTGTTTGATTTTAGAATTTGTACTTATATTGTCGTAGTCTTAATATTGGTCTTAGATTTCATTACTTTTTATACGACTGCCTCACAAAAAAAGGAGTGTAATGTGTTCAAGGTTCAGATATGTATGTTTTCGGTTTTTATTCTACCCTAACTTCTAAACGCTTGAGCCAATTTAAAAGTGTGTAGTAGGTATTGTCAGAATCTCTATATCATTTCGAGTACCATAGAGTACTATAATTGTCTAAATATTAAGAAAATAGTCCAAAGTCAATATATTAACATAAATATATCGTGTCTAGTGTCAAATGAAAGGTATGATTTAGTACATTCTGGAAATATAAATTGTATCTATGTGGATCAATACGTAAATTATAAATATTTCATAAAATACCGTCATAAAAATGATTATAAATACTAATATAAATAGTTTACATTATGTAACGGCAGTCGTGCTTTTTTACATTACATTACATTTTCGTCGTGTCCAATTGACGGCTAAAGACCACTCTTGGACGTGACAAAATAATTGTACTAGGTAGTAAGTCTCGTTACTACTCTTTACTGAACATACATAGGTAGTCAAGAATTAACTACTAGATTGTCAAACTATAAATATAAATAATCAAAATAGAAGCCTAATATTTGAAGTAGTTAGTAATTTGAAAAGATACGTAGTAAGATTATTCATCGTAATATTCAAATTGTCATTAAATGTTAAATAACCAAATCAAATCTACGTTATGCATTTTAAACAAAAAGTACATGTATAAGACCATATAAAATAATTAGACAATAAGGCTCTACTTTTTAAGTAATTCAAATGGGCACAACATTTGAAAAATCATGGCCCTCAAATTCAGCCAGATTATAGAAAGGGTGTCCTTGATGTTTTTTTTTAATTTTATGTCCTCCAGTTGTTTAAATTTTGTAGGGAGTAGATTATAAAATTTAATGCTAAGATACAAGTAGCTTTTCTGTACTTTTGCCAGTCGTATTCGGGGCACGCATAAAAGGGAGCTACCGCGGGTATGATGCGAGTGAATGTCTGAATTAATTGCAGTTTCTGCGAGGTGCTGTCTAGCATATATTAAACACTAGTATATAAAAGCCGAATACATAGTCATTACCCTTGCCTTGCTGAAATATTCTTTGCATGAGGTCCTAGTCGTTACCTAATACATGCTGCGCAGTGCTCTCTTTTGCAAAAGAAAGATTCTTTTACTGGTTGCGGCATTTCCCCAAAACAGTAGTCCATAAGTCATTAATGAGTTAAAATACGCGAAGTATACTGATTTGGCTGCCGCAAAACCACAAAGATTTCTGATTTTTTTAAATATAGTATATCGAGCTACATAGCTTACTAGATAATTGTTGGATGTGCGCATTCCATTGTAATTTACTGTCAATTCTTAATCCTAGAAAATTTATATCTTCTGTGATGTCGATTTCAAAATAGTCGTGTAATTCATTTAAATAGTCAACATTGGCAGGTCTTAAGCGAAAAGGAATTATTTTTGATTTTGTAATATTTAGACGTAATTAATTAGCATTAAACGAAATCAAGAGTTGATCAATCGTATAATACCTAATTCTATTTATTAATGTCTCCTTATTTTTGTCACAGAAGATAAGAGATGTGTCATCTGCAAACAGTGTAATGTCATCATTCTCGGATGATACACATCCCGGCAAGTCATTGGTGTACACTAAAAATAAAAATGGACCTAGAATGGAACCTTGAGGTACACCCTTTGTTACCAGAATCGGTTGGCTTCTTGTTCCATTTACCTCTGTCGTTTGATACCTATTTTGTAGGTTTGATTGAATTAGATTTAGCCCTTTGTCTCTGATACCAGAGTGTTCTAATTTATTCAGAAAAATATTGTGGTTAACGCAGTCAAATGCTTTTGATAGGTCACAAAATAGACCAATAACTGTTTTTGACCAATTCTTTCTAATACATTTACTTGTTTTATTTTATTACTTTATTTTATTATTAGGCAGTAAACGTATCTGAGCCTACCTTAGTGCGGACGTCTCGTACGATCCAGTTAGGTTAGGTCTTATTATTTTGTATCTGTAACAAAGAGTATGAGATAATAAAAAAAAAAAGAATTTTCGAAGACTATCGCGGTTGTTTGACATTATAAATAGGATAAAAAACGATTTTACCGTGTGAAATTTGTAGCACCCGACGTTTCGGTGACGTTGCAGCCGCCGTTGTCAAGGGTAGACTGTACTGTAGAGTCTACCCTTGACAACGGCGGCTGCAACGTCACCGAAACGTCGGGTGCTACAAATTTCACGCGGTAAATTCGTTTTCTATCCTATTTATAAAAATGAATTTTAATTTGAATATGTAGGATTCCTGCGGACTGTCAAGGGAGCTAATGGGCCCTTGCTGAGTTGGCCACGAAGACCCATTCTGTTTTCAGGGTCGGTCACACTCACGGGTCAACACCCATCCGATGGCCTCCACGCATGGGGTGCGAGCCTGGGTAGGACACTGGGTCAACCAGTCTCCCCTGGGAACAATCCTCTGGCGCTCCTGGACGGTCTGCGCACCGAGCGGCGCAAGCCAATCGATTGCGCTCTCCGACTAACAATCGGGGGAGTCTGGGAACTGTATTGTTTCCTATAGAGCGGGGGCAGTTGTCTACCTTACGGCGACTGCTCTTGAAATGACCATTGGCCATCCGATCCCGGTTCAGAGTCGGGCAAAGGACGCCTTGGTCCGCGACAGATTCGGTGCACTCCGTTTCACCGCTTCGTAAGGGAGAGGACCGCGCAAGCGACCTCGAACTCGGAACCAATCGAGAGACCGGAGAAATCTGGTCACAATTGGAAGTGAGGGCGCGAGTATCTCGAGCCCGCCGGGTTTATTCCTGGCTCACTCGCGGTAAGGCGTTGGACTCTCACGGGTTGTGACGTAGCTGGACGTAGAATGTACTGTCCAAAGTCTTCTACGTTCACTGCAGGGCGATAGAACGACTAATCGTTAAAACGTCCTGTGGTGACGGGCTCGCCCGTTGTAGTTGACACCGCAAGATGTCAAGGGAGCTAATGGGCCCTTGCTGAGTTGGCCACGAAGACCCATTCTGTTTCAGGGTCGGCCACACTCACGGGTCAACACCCATCCGATGGCCTCCACGCATGGGGTGCGAGCCTGGGTAGGACACTGGGTCAACCAGTCTCCCCTGGGAACAATCCTCTGGCGCTCCTGGACGGTCTGCGCACCGAGCGGCGCAAGCCAATCGATTGCGCTCTCCGACTAACAATCGGGGGAGTCTGGGAACTGTATTGTTTCCTATAGAGCGGGGGCAGTTGTCTACCTTACGGCGACTGCTCTTGAAATGACCATTGGCCATCCGATCCCGGTTCAGAGTCGGGCAAAGGACGCCTTGGTCCGCGACAGATTCGGTGCACTCCGTTTCACCGCTTCGTAAGGGAGAGGACCGCGCAAGCGACCTCGAACTCGGAACCAATCGAGAGACCGGAGAAATCTGGTCACAATTGGAAGTGAGGGCGCGAGTATCTCGAGCCCGCCGGGTTTATTCCTGGCTCACTCGCGGTAAGGCGTTGGACTCTCACGGGTTGTGACGTAGCTGGACGTAGAATGTACTGTCCAAAGTCTTCTACGTTCACTGCAGGGCGATAGAACGACTAATCGTTAAAACGTCCTGTGGTGACGGGCTCGCCCGCTGTAGTTGACACCGCAAGATGTCAAGGGAGCTAATGGGCCCTTGCTGAGTTGGCCACGAAGACCCATTCTGTTTCAGGGTCGGCCACACTCACGGGTCAACACCCATCCGATGGCCTCCACGCATGGGGTGCGAGCCTGGGTAGGACACTGGGTCAACCAGTCTCCCCTGGGAATCAATCCTCTGGCGCTCCTGGACGGTCTGCGCACCGAGCGGCGCAAGCCAATCGATTGTGCTCTCCGACTAACAATCGGGGGAGTCTGGAAACTGTATTGTTTCCTATAGAGCGGGGGTAGTTGTCTACCTTACGGCGACTGCTCTTGAAATGACCATTGGCCATCCGATCCCGGTTCAGAGTCGGAGAAATCTGGTCACAATTGGAAGTGAGGGCGCGAGTATCTCGAGCCCGCCGGGTTTATTCCTGGCTACTCGCGGTAAGGCGTTGGTCTCTAACGGGTTGTGGCGTAGCTAGACGTCGGATTTGTTATGTCCAAAGTCTTCTACGCTCACTGCACGGTCGATAGAACGATGAATCGTTCAAAATCAAAATCAAAATCAAAATGTTTTTTATTCACAATAGAATTTGTATAAAATTGCTTTGTGACGTCAAAATGAGATACAATGTACGGTTTATATTATAGATAATGATATGAAATATTTAACAACAGAAATATTTAAAAGCAATTTAAAGTATAGGTACAGTTAGAATTTAAAATAGTCATAAAATTTAAAATAGTCATAATTAACAACAATAGTCAAAAATAAAAAATAAAAAGACAATATACCTACACAGTTAACAATTTTCAATAAAATAAGAAAAGAATATTCGATTTTATAATCATTCCAAAAAAAAATCCATATCATTAATAAAATCTACTACTTTGTAGTAAGCCTTCTTACATAGAATATCTTTAATTTTACTTCTAAACTGAATGTCTGATAGACCCTGTATGTCCTCTGGAATTTTATTATAGAACCGTATACAGTTTCCCATGAAACAATTGCTTATCTTACTTAGTCTAAATTTTGTCACTATATATTTATTTTTATTTCTAGTATTGTATTTGTGATTGTCACAGTTTTTTGAATAATGAGATATATTTTTTTCGTGCATGCATAATGTTTTCAAATATGTATTGACTAGGTACAGTAAGAATGTTAATTTCTTTGAATAATTCTCTTAGGGAATCACGTCTGCGCAAGTTGTATATGGCTCTAACCGCCCGTTTTTGTAGAATAAAGATTGAGGGCACACTTGCAGCTTGTCCCCACAGTAAGATGCCGTAAGACATAATACTGTGGAAATAAGAGAAATATACTAGCCTCGCAGTATCAACATCGGTAATTTGACGGATTTTCATAACAGCATATGCGGCTGAACTAAGCCTTGTTGACAGTTTGGTAATGTGTGAATCCCATTTTAGTTTAGAATCCAACGTGATTCCCAAGAATACGGTCTGTTCTATGAAGTCTAATTTTTCATTATTTAGAGTAACATTAAAGTCATTTCTGCTGTTAGAAAGCGAAAAACGAATACATTTAGTTTTATTTGAATTTAAAACCAGATTGTTAGAAGCAAACCAGTCATGAATCTGTGCAAGAGCAATATTTATTTCGTCCACATTTGTATTTTGTTTGTTTAGTTTGAAAATTAACGAGGTGTCATCCGCAAATAGTGTGATTTTAGTTAGACTCTGTACCATAAAGGGCAGGTCATTTAGGTATACTAAAAACAGAAACGGTCCCAGTATAGAACCCTGTGGTACGCCCATTTTAACTTGCGATCCTTGTGACTTTGTCTCATTTATCTGTACTTTTTGGATTCTATCTGTCAAATATGATTTAAGCAAGCTAAGAGATTTACCCCTTATACCGTAGTGATCTAGTTTTAGTAATAACGTATTATGATCTACGCAGTCAAAAGCCTTAGATAAGTCGCAGAATATTCCAATAGCATCCTGCGAGTCATTCCAGGCACTATAGATGTTTTGTAGTAGCGCTACCCCAGCATCTGTGGTGGAACGTCCTTTGGTGAAGCCAAATTGCTGATCATGAAGTAATCGGTTTAAGTTGAAATGAGGAAGCATTTGGTTTAATAAAATCTTTTCAAATATTTTGCTTAGCACTGACAATATAGACACCGGTCTGTAATTTCCAGGATCTTCTGTATCGCCAGATTTGAACAAGGGTACAACCTTGCTACACTTTAGTAAATCCGGAAACACGCCATTTTCAATGCATCCGTTTAGGATTGTTACTAGATACGGCGCAATGTCGTCTATGATATATTCACAAAACTTAACAGACATACCCCACAAATCCTCAGTGTTTTTTAGTTTCAAAACGTGAAACGCTTTGACTATTGTCTCGGAATCTATTTGCTTAAAATCAAATACATCCTCACATCGGCCAATATTTGACTTTAGTAAATTGTTTGCTATTGAAATGGAGGAACTCAGATGTCAAGTAGTTTTTAATGGGATGTTTGTGAAGAACGTTTCAAATTCTTGTGCCACTTCCTTGTCTGAACTAACTTTACCATGAGATGTCTTTAATGTGATCTGTTTATTGAATGCTGTTAAAACGTTAAAACGTCCTGCGGTGACGGGTTCGCCCGTTGTGGTTGACATCTCAATATGTCAATTTATTATAATTCCCGTCTTCAGTCAGGTGAGATTATCTGGATTGAAAGACTTGTGCTCTTCATCCACTTAGGCCTTCAATTTTCACGTGGCCTTACGTAGGCGATCACGAGCCAATACCAGATGACAGTTGCAGCACAGCCACCGGTAATTCCCCTTTGACTCAAATCCGCATGTGTTATTATGCACCTCACGTAATTCAATTTAGAGCTGAGTTATAAATTTAGAGCCATGGCGATTTCGTTATTATATAACTTGACAGATAAGCCATATTATGTAGCTTTCATGCATAAAAGCTAAGTAGGTTGGAAAATAAAGAACCGAAACTAACAAACAGAAATATTAGGCGCAGGTAGAAATGAAATTCCAGATATTTTTTAAATTAGCTTCAGAAAACAATCATGAACCAAAAAAAAGTAAGGGCGGTGAATCTGTATACTTAATAGGTCTGTGAACAGAACGTGTATTTGAATATTAAAACGCCCATCTTGGGACGAAATAAAAAAAAAATGTTTGTGTCACCTTAAGACTTTCCCGGCAAGTAGCGAGGGATTTTTATCTGAATATTCATTTCATAAATAAAGTCGATGAGCGGTTGGCGAAAATTTCTATTAATATGCGACGCAAGGTAATGAAAATTTGAATTTCAAACGCGCGTCATCTCATTTAATTTAGATATTAAATTGCAAACTCGGGTCGCCATGAGCCTTCGAATCTGAATATCGAACGATCCACGCATCGCAAGCGCTGCCCCTTTTAAGGGCCTTAATACTTAATTAATGTATAGCGGTCTTTATATGAGATAGCAGTCTTTATATGAGTGTCGCTTGTATATGACATATTCCAACTAAAATTTCACAATGTGATTCCGGCCTAACAATGCTCCTATGTATCGTTTTCCATTTAACTTTTAGTCTCTTGGTCCAATATTGCGATATTGAAGTATTATTAGCACGCCCTCTGGTGGATGATTTAAACCACAATCTTTTGAACTCTTGAAATGATCAAATGATGTCTGCATGCAAAATTTCAGCCCAATCGGGTGAAGCTTTTGGACGCTATCGTGGGGGAACACACACACACACACACACACAGAGACATACACACATGCACACAGACAAAATTTACGCTCGACATTGCATTAATACGCTCGGGTTTGGGGAGGGGGGGGGGGGGGAGTGAGAATGTATTTATCCGTCTTCACCTCGAAAAAGAAATTACAAAAAAAATACTACTATTTACTAGTAGACCTCGTAAGCGACCCGCAAGCGACCTCGAATCGGTCACTAGACTCGAGTATGAAGAAATTCGTCCAAATGTAGTAGTAAGGGCGCGAGGTTGGCCTGCTGTTTACACTTCCCAGTGTCTCGCGGTAAGGCGTTCGACTCTTACGGGCTGTTGACATAGGCTGTCTGTGGATTGTGCTGTCCATTAAGTTTTTTACGTTCACTCCATGGAACAGAATGATACGATGTCGTTATAACTCCCTGGGGTGATGGGTTCGCCCGTAGCAATAGACACCCCTCAATGCAAAAAACCAAAACTAACATGAACAATTATTATGAAAGCCACTGAAATATAAACAAAACAAATCTACTTGTAGTTTTTAAGTGGACATATATGTTTTTATACACATACGAATAAATGTGAAGAGTTTCAATTAGCGGAATTAAGCAATATAAGAACCATTAAAAACTAAGAATTTAGCAAATTTCTTTTTCGTCGCTCTAAAGTAGCTCATATCTTAGGCATCATCTTAAATCCACCGCAGAATAGACAGCGCGCTCAACGACTGGAAAAGTAATTAATTCGTTGTTTCATTTGCAAAATACTGATATATTTATTTATTTATTTATTTATTTATTTGTTACAACTTGGTATAGAGTTAACAGTGAGATCGTACAGATATGATTTGTAATTATTTATATAAGTAATAAGAAAATGAATACATCCCATACGATCATTCTAGACGAATGCCCAACTAGACCGAACAGCCTGTATCTGGGCATACGAAATATATAGCCTTTGTTTTTTGAGTAGTACTGACGTTTGAGTAGTACTGACTAATAGACTACTTTCAATACTAACACTAAGATAATGAATAAAGAAATAAAATATAAGAAAATAACTGAAAAAAAGAAAATTAAAAAATAAAATGGCATAAAATAGTATACATATTAATACAAATATATATGATAAAGGGTTAGTAACATACATATATACACATATACACATACAAACATATATACATACATATATAATAAGACACACACACACACATATTTTAAATTATTGTATGAAGCAATTCATTTTCAGTCTTTGTACGACCTACTTCGTAAAGGAGCCATTTTTTTTACTTTTATCTTAAATTGGTGTATATATTGAACATTTTGAACATATAATGTAAGATAACGAATTTTGTTTTATATTTAAAAAATATAAGCGATAAAATTGTCGTTATTATGGTTTTATGTAATGTTTAGCTTTAATGAGTGTTGATATCACCGTCAATACAACCTGCGACAACACGCAATGGCTAATGATACTAACGATGTAAAATAATCTTTCAGTCAGTGGTCTGTAAGCTCTTCTAAAGTCGCTAGCGTTCATAACCTAATTACATTATATTACATTTGGACATTATATAATACCGTGCCCGAAGGGCTTATATCAATGGAATCGTATTGGTATTTCTTTGTCGTTTGTACTCTTTTTAAATAAAAATCTGTTGAATGTTTTTTTTAACTTTCAATAAATCACACCACTTATTTGACTCGTCAGGAAAATATGCTTTAAATGTCTAGGTTTAGCGCGTGCCTGCTTGGCACATTTTAGAACTTTTGAACATTTTAATGTTTTATAAAACACAAAATTTTAACAAAAAAAAACCGACCTAATTTTTTTTAAAGTGTAACAGCCATTTCATGGTAAAACTTAGAACAGGCTGTCGTAATCGAATGCATATACAAAATGTCGTGTCTGTGCTGTTGACCGTTGAGGAGTCCCCTCGTAGGGAGCCAACCCTGTGTGTACCGGCCGTGTCATTTAAAATCTTAGAACGGGCGATCATAACTGAAAGCGTATACACAATTTTGTGTCTGTGCTGTTGACCGTTGAGGAGTCCCCTCGTCGGGAGCCTACCCTGGGTGAATATTCAGGTCATGCTTACCATAAAAAAAGTGTATTGTCGTCAAACCTGAACCAACATAAATTTTCAACTTCATATGATAATATTTGAGGACTTCCTTCAATTCCTCGCGGATCCTAATTTGTCTATTGCGTAAAAAAATGTCTGGTATATTGTATATAAGTATTGTTATAAGTAAATCTAATGGGGTAACCTGAGGGCTGTGATTTTCAAATATTGTGACCATTTAAATGACCTAAAAAAGTAAAGCCTTATTGTCTGATTTATTTTATTTTAGTCGTAAATTTGTACTATTCGTTTTTAAATACATGGCGTAGCTTTAATTTGATTATTTAACATATTACTGACAATTTGAATATTACGTTAAATAATTTTACTTCGCATCTTTTTGCATTATTCACTATTTCGAATATTAGGCTTCTATTTTGATTACTTATATTTTTATTTATAGCTTGACAATTTAGTTGTTAAATTCTTAACTACCTATGTATGTTCAGTAAAGAGTAGTAACGAGACTTACTACCTAACAAAATTAATTTGACACGTCCAAGAGTGGTTTTCAGCCGTGAATTGGACAGGACGAAAATGTGAAGTAATGTAAATGTAAAGTAATGTAATGAAAAAACCCATTGATTTTTACCTGCTTTTTAAATAATAACCCAAAGGTAAGACGGTTAAAAAGCTGTCTGCCTATCGGCTGCACGCCGATTGGTTTTCAGGATACACCAGGTGGACATGCCTAGTGTATCCTCAATCATATCCTGCTTAATAACTTTATTCGAATATTTTCCCTCGCCTGCTAAAAAATATGTACCTACAGTGTCATCGCTTAAAAGATTCAGTTAAAAAAAGTTGCGCGCTTGCGATCGTAACGCATGTCGTTATTACTCGTCTATCCGTGATAGAATAATATATAAAAATAAGTAGCAAAAGAACCGTGTACTTCTTGAACTCATCGTCGGGATCTGCACCAGCGTCTGCGTAGCTACCCATCAGCGAAGGCCAAAGAAAATCAGGAGAAAGCGGCGTACTCCTTTTTCTTATCCCTGGCTCTTACCACACTTTGGCTATCCCTCAATACAGCCTTTTAATAATTTAAACTCATGTACACATACATTAATTGATTTAGACACATTGATTTAGATATATACATATACACATTTAGAAAGCATATGTCTCTTACATATACTTTTTAAACGCATTATATTTAATAAATTAATAGTTTAAAAAAAAACTAAAAACACGCTTTTATAAATGCACGTAAAAACCACATCATCAGACCTTGAGACCTAATCGTGGTCAAAGTTCATTTCAAGACTTTTCTAACAAGTCCAAACACAGCTATGATACGATGTTCCATCATGAAGTTCCAGTTCATATCTTCCGACTCCATCATCAGATCAGTTCGACAGTACCATATTGTATTGTCATTAGAACTACATACAGCTGCCAATTTTCATGACGCTACGATCCTTGGAAGATGGTTAAATTAGTTACCTTACATTCCATTACATAGTTACATACAGGTCGACCTAATAAAAGCGTGTTAAAAATACAGTCCTCTGCCTGACGTTCATGCTATCGACCACCAGGCATGCTCAGATATAGCCAATATCAAAGCCAACGATCTGTAGCCGACAAGCCATCAGAGGAAGAAGATACTATGTACTACTTTACTGTTAGGATAATGAGACACTGAGTCATTTCAAATACTTAGAACTCGTTGACATCATTCGTTATGTCAGAAGATGGTGGGGTGGGGTGGCGAGACTGAAACACTAAATTATAGGGACTCAGACGTTGCTCATTACGTTTGAGTACATCCTTATGGAAGCAGCAAGGAAATATGCGACGACTGTATCAAATTATGTAAGTAATGTGACATGGCAAAGGCATACCATGGCCTCATTATCACTATTCAAGAACGTGCATATGTATGTAGATTAACTAAGCAGCGCCGGCCCAAGTGTGTTCCGAAAGTGGAGCGAGTTTTTTTATGCCCTTTAATCAAAGACTATTCAATAATAACATTCACCATTTTTATTGTATAGGATCTATACAGGGTGAGATTTTAATGTGTGACATCATTGAAGTAGGTGAATAAGTACGAGCGAATATACAACTTTTAATAACAAAAATTGGAAATTATTGAAAATTCCAAAAATTTTGAGTTTTGAAAAATAGTATAAAAATAATTAAGTGGTTTGGGCCATCTAGCGGTAGGTAAAATTTTGCAAATATTGTTTATTCGCGATATTTTACTTATTGCTTGATGGAGCAGCGCGCACAACGCTTGTCAAAATTGTATCAGCCAGATTAATTAGCCAAAATTGTTATCAGCCAAAGTGTAAAAAAAAATTTTTTTTTTGGATTTTTCCAAAAACATGTATTAAAAGTCGCTTAATTGCTCGTACTGATTCACCCACTTCAAGGATGTCACTAATTATAAAACTCATCTATATGAAAAAAAACATGTTTGGATTAATAGGTAGGTACTAGACAGATGTACTCGGAGAATGTGACTGGAAGAATAGGGCTTAACGTTGAAGAGTGGTAGGCATTAGAAAATCCATGCTTAGGCACTTCACCCCAGGAAGTTTTAAAGATATCAGGTCGTTCTATCTCCGATTGAGTGAAAGTGAAAACTTGACGGATAAAGACAGTCCACTGCCTACCTCCACCGACGAACCCGCAAGAGTCCACCGCCTTACCGCAAGACACTGGGAACTGAATGCAGGGGAAGTCGACCTCGCGCCCTCGCTATCAGATTTGACCGGATTTATCGGGCCTTCAGTCTGGTCGCAAATTTGAAGTCGCTTGCGCGGCCTCTACCTGATGTTAGCGGTAATTCAGTTCGAATTTATCGCGGACAGTGGAGCTTTTTGCCTGTCATTATCACACGGGATCGAGTAGCCGACGGGTCGTTTCAAGAGTACCTGACATCATTTCAAAAGCCACCCTCGCTGCCCTAGGAAAGGTGTCAGACCGTTTCCGGACCCTGCCCCCTGCTTCGCAGGAGTACACAGTCGATTGGCTAACGCCGCACTATGCGCAAGCCATCGGTGGTCAATTTGTTCTAGGATCGGATTAACTCACGAGTCAACTCCTATTCAGCCGCCTCCACGAGTGAGGGACTACCCCTGGAGGGACACTCGCGTCCCAGACATTACTGCTGGTGGATCGGGGGTGGTTGCGGACCTTACGGCGACTGCTCTTGAAATGACCATCGGCCATCCGATCCTGGGTGAACAGCCGGGCAAAGGACGCTGTGGTCCGCGATAGATTCGGTAAACACCGTTTCACCGCTTCGTAAGGGAGAGGACCGTGCAAGCGACCTCGAACTCGTAACCAATCGAGAGACCGGAGTAATCTGGACACAATTGGAAGTAAGGGCGTGAGTGTAGGCCCGCCGGGTAACATTCCTGGCTATCTCGCGGTTAAGGCGTTGGCCTCTTACGGGCTTGTGGCGGAGCTAGACGGTGGACTGTTTTGTCCTCAAGTCTTCTGCGCTCACTCCAGGGAGATAGAACGACTAATCGTTAAAACTTCCTGAAGTGACAGGCTTGCCCGCTGTAGTCGACAACCCAAGTTGCTGGTGGATCGGTTACCCTGGAGGATTGCCTTCCGGCTCCACTGGTTGGTTTTCACATTGTACGGCGTCAGCCAATCGATTGTGCACTCTGACTAATTGCCGACGAAATCTGAAGACATGGAAATAAACAGCGGAAGTGGATGTTGACCTGTCGTCTTCCACTTTTAAAATGACCATTCAGCTACCTAATCCTGAGTTCAGAGCAGGGCAAAAGATGACATGGTCCGCGATAAATTTAAACCTAACCACAAATGAGAGAGAACGACGAGCCTGTAACCAGTTAGGAGGACGGAGGCATACTGATGGTTAAATCCTGACGGAGAGATCCTGCCAAAATTGGTAGCCAGGGAGCGAGGTTGCCCCCTGTGTTACCTTTCCAGCGCCTCACCGCAAGACGCTGGCCTCTTGACAGGCATGTCGATTTTGCTGGACGGTAGGTTTGTATCGTCTCCAAGTCTTTTAAGTTCGACTCACGGGAAACAAATCGATCATTATAGTTAAAACTTTTTGGGATGTCGACTTCGCCCTTTGTAGTCTACACCTCTAATTATGCGCAAACCGCCCAGAAGCGCTCGAGTTCTCCCCCCCCCCCCCCCCCAGATGGTTCGATCCCACCTGTCCACGACACCATGCTAACGGGCCCATGATGAGGTGGCCACGATGACCTATGTGTTCAGGGTCGGTCACACTCACGGGTCAACACCCATCCGATGGCCTCCACGCATGGGGAGCGAACCTGGGTAGGACACTGGGTCAACCGCAGTCTCCCCTGGGAATCAAACCTCTGGCGCTCCTGGACGGTCTGCGCACCGAGCGGCGCAAGCCAATCGACTGTGCTCTCCGACTAACAGTTAAGAGTTTCAAGGCGATAGGTGAGGGCAGCAAACCCCGCCCACCGCCCGGGCAGTTATAACGACGAGGGTCGTCTTGTCTGCCCGGGATGTCGTGCTACGACAACCCTGCGCGTACCAGAAGGGTAGAACGCGCAGGGGGTGAAATAGGGTAAACCACCCCCCCCCCGTACCGCCCCGAGAACCCATTTATGAACATTTATGACTCCCCCGACTAACAGTCGGGGGAGTCTGGGAACTGTATTGTTTCCTATAGAGCGGGGGTGGTTGCCTACCTTACGGCGACTGCCTACCTTATCGTTAAAACGTCCTGCGGTGACGGGTTCTCCCGTTGTGGTTGACATCTCAATATGTCCACGACACCACCGAGGCAAGGTTCACAGAGTCCTTTCCATGTTCGTCCCCCTTTGAGAAGGCTACCAGGTGGGAGTTAAACCGTGAGATGAGCCAACCCAAAATGACAAAGTTCGATTCCCGTCTGGGTCACCATTTTTCGTTGGAATAAAATTAACGGAATTGAATTTCAATTCTGTCGATCAAATGCAATAACGAGACACACGCTTACATACATCTTACACGCACACATAAACTTCATAAAAGGTTTAGTTGTAATATATTATCGTATGATATTATCGTATGATAATAAACCTGCCCATTGTGAAATTTCACCATAACGAAAAGAAACAAACAATATAAACAAACAGGTTTATAAACAAACAAAATAAACAAATAGCCCGAGCTGCACGGAACCGTTACTTTCCACAATGATACATACATATGCCACAATGATGATGATGATATTTCCCGACAAAATATGTATTCGGAATAATATCTCATATCGCAAATAACAGAGAGAGCAAGAACCAAAGCGGCGATTATCCGTTGGCGAGACTCCATAAAGTGGGCACCTTGAGTGGGCGAATTATCTCGTTATATCTCGCGGTAATGCCTGGCCGGTGTCCTAGCAATCTGCCATGATATTTATACTAATATTATAAAGAGGTAAAGTTTGTGATGCCGTAGGAAGTATCTCTGGATCTACTAAACCTTTTTGAAAATTCTTTTACCAATAGAAAGCCACGCTATTTGTGAGTGTCATAGGCTATATATTATTCCGAAAAATGAAAAGACTTTTTCGTGGTAGTCGGATTTGCAAAGTAAGTCGGAGAATAAGCGGTCGAACGAAAACGTTTCTAACAAACGCCGCCTTAACGATGAGAGATATATGATTAAGTTCTAGAGAAAAGTTGTAGAGCTTGATAATGCCTACAAAAAAGTCAACGACAGCATATGTCTAACTTTAATATTTATGTCACAAAAAGTAGTATTTTATATTTTAAAAAATTATTTAAATCGTTAGGTCATGTTTATTGGTCATATTATCAACAATTATGGATTCTTATCAAAATAAGTAAATTTATCGTGTCAAGTGTTTAAAACAAAAGACTTTTCCCTTTTACTGCATAAATAGTTTTAGATAATACGCTCACAAATAAGACACTCACAAGAAGACATTCACAAATAACGGTATTATAGTCAAATTGGCATGCAAATACATACATATATATGCAGTAAAAATATAACCCTTCTTTTGGCAGTCAGGAAATAAATCATAGCACTCAGTACTAACCGAACCACACTCATAATTTCATCACAGGAAAAAAGTTTTACCGCCCAACGAAGGGGGCTCGGGTCAGCTAGTATATAATATAATCCAAATGAGTGTTTTCTTTCGTAGAGCCAAATTGTATTATTCTTGAAAGTATCATAAAAAAAACAAAATGATATTAAAGGCGGATTATAACAACGAAGAAAATTATCTAAAATTCAATAGTATTTTTTCCATAAGGTGACCTATCTGAAGAACCTTCCTTTCATGATTTGAAAAAATAATATATAAGTAAACACTAATTTTAAAACAAATGTCTAAGCGAATCCCTCGATAAGAAACCAATTTATAATTTAGACTCAAAAAGTTTGCTCTCTTTTTTTTTTTTTTTTAAGGTAAAGCACAAAATATAATTTCCTGCAGCATTACAAAAAAATGGGTTTGGACCAGTAGCGAAAAATAGAGCACACTGCAGTATCATGGTCACTACGTCAACACCGCCTAACTAGGCCTAGGCCTGTACTAAGACAGGTGTACCAGAAAATATTTTACCTGTGCACACAAAAAAATAAAAAAAAAATAATAACTAAATTTAAAACTTAAACATGTTAAAAAGATAAATTATCATCAAGAAGCATTTGAAATTATAATCATAAAATTATCGAATAAATAAATAAAAATCGAAATCACAATAATAAAAATAAAAATAAAAATCATACTAGATAGTTAAATAATTTGTGGCTTTTTTCACGGCCTTCATTTATTAGCCACATACGGCTCTGCTAATTGTTTTATTTCCATCTTCTAATCGGTTATATGCCCTGCTGCCCAAAACAGTACAATGCCTTTGACCAAAAGAGGTCATCATTCGGGGAATATCTATTTTTTAGCAACGGATCGCCGTGTTGTATGCATTTGTTGTGAGAATGTCCTGTTGCATTTGAATTGAATAAAATTTACACAGAATTTTAAGTAGAGCTGTCTCAAATCCTTTGCCTGGACATTCAGGATTTAAACTGATTTCAAAACTTTCAGGCGCGATTACTGCTACAATGTAACCGGTGAGTGTGTTTTATTTTAATTTATACTAGCTGACCCGTGCCCACTTCGTTGGGCGGTAAAACTTTTTACTTGTGATGAAATTATGAGTGTGGTTTGTTTAGTACTGAGTGCTATGATTTATTTCCTGACTGCCAAAAGAGGGATTATATTTTTACTGCATATGTATGTATGTATTTGCATGCCAATTTGACTATATTGCCGGTTTTTGAGAGTGTCTTCTTATGAGTGTCTTATTTGTGAGTGTCTTATCTCTTTAACCATTTATGCAGTAAAAGTGAAATTATATGCAGTAAAAGGGAAAAGTCTTTTGTTTTAAACACTTGAGACGATAAATTTACTTATTTTGATAATATTTCATAATTGTTGATAATATGACCAATAAACATGACCTAACGATTTAAATTATTTTTTTAATATAAAATACTACTTTTTGTTACTTAAATATAAAAGTTAGACATATGCTGTCGCTGACTTTTTTGTAGGCATTATCAAGGTCTACAACTTTTCTCTAGAACTTATCATATATCTCTCATCGTTAAGGCAGCGTTAGTTAGAAACGTTTTCCTTCGACCGTTTTTTCCGACTTACTTTGCAAATCCGACTACCACGAAAAAGTCTTTTCATTTTTCGGATTAATATATAGCCTATGACACTCACAAATAACGTGGATTTCTATTGGTAAAAGAATTGTCAAAATCGGTTTAGTAGATCCAGAGATTACTTCCTACAACGTCACAAACTTTACCTCTTTATAACATAGTATAGAGTATAGAAAAATTGTCCAGCCCGAGATTTGTTATTAATCCTCTTGAAGCAAGCAAACCTTTATTATGACTTATTGTGACTTTGAAAACTTTTTGATAATTTTACCTCTCTCTGGAATTAGTGACCATGAGAGGAATCGCTATTGTATGTACAAACAGCGGAAATGTTCTGTTTCTGCGCTTAAATAATCTAAATACGAGACAAAATTAATCCGAAACTTTCGTATATTCATGAATATGTTTTCAACAGAACTATGAAATTAACTTTTGCAACTAGAGATAAGCTGATTAAAACTTGTTGGCGTCGTCGTATCAAATGGCGCTCTCATGAAAAGTTACATTTGTTATTCGTCATATCATTTTTGGCTAAATATAGCTTCTATTTAATTGTCAAATGTGACTAGGTACAATTTCAAACAATTAAAATATCTAATAAGCTTCTTATATGATTATTTTTATTTTCGTGAATAATTATTTCCATTTATATAGTTTTACTTTCCTGGCAAGGAAAGTATTGTGAACGCACTTCTGTGTGGCTGTGTGCCAGTGGGTCTGTATGTTTGTGTATATGTGTATAAGCGTGTAATCTACCACGATAGGCCCTACCAATTTGGCATGCAGGAATCATTTGGTCGTGGCAAGAGTTGAAAAAATTGTGATCGAAATCGGTCCACTAGGGGGCGCGCTATTCATACTTCAATATCGAAATATTGGACTTAGAGACTTGAAATTCAGTACACAGATGCGTCGTAGGGTCGAAACCACATTGTTAAATTTTAGTTTCAATACCTCGTATAGGAGCAACGTAAAAAAAATACCGCCGTATTTACGAAAATGCTACATATTTTTTGGGAAAATACCTTTAATAACATAGAAATATTACAATCATGCGACGCACGAATGATAGGTACAATTGAATGGTAGGTATATTGACCTGGTGAACCTTTTTCGTTTCGGAAGAAAATATTTTTCCTCTTCAAATATTCTTCTTTTTCCGTGGGTTCCTATGCCGCCTTATTTAGAGTGTTTTAACTTCGAAGAAGATAGACCAAGTACTCAAGATGCGCAAAGTTTCGGACTAAAATATTCTTCTTCTTCGGTGGGTTCCTATCCCGCTTTATCTACAGTGCTTTAATATATATCCAAGTAGGTAGGTACTCAGGATGTATAAAGTTTGACACGAAAATATTCTTCTACGCCCGATATTCTTTTTCGTCCGTGGATCCTCTCCTGCCTTATCTAGATCGCTTCAATAGATACTCAAGTACTCAGGATGTATGCTTCAGACGAAAATATTCTTCTTCTTCCGTGGGTTCCTATCCCGCCTTATCTAGAGTGCTTTAAAAGATACACAAGTGCTTAGAATGCAAAAGGGGTTTTAGAATAGAATAGAATAACTTTATTGTGCTATAAAAACATAACTTAATGAATATTACGCTGGTTTTATAAAAAAGACAATTTATGCACAAATGGCGGACTTATCGCTATAGCGATATCATACAGTCAACCATTTGATAAAATAATTCCTAATTTTCACCGTACAATACACAAAGAAGTAGTAAAGTTAAATTTAAAATAAACTTATACAGATACATGTCAGTAACTTATGCTAAGGTTGCCCAGGGACGGATAAAGGAGAGGACAAGGTGAGGTATTTGGTTAGTGGCTGTGTAAAAATAGATGTTTCTTCAACAATTTTTTGAAAGTATGCAGCGAAGGTGCATGCCTGATAGAGTGAGGGAGATGATTCCATAAACGAGCAGAATGGACTGTAAAAGAGTGCGTGTAAACAGAAGAATGATGTATCGGAATAGCGAGTGTGTTATCCCGGCTTGATCGAAGTGGAAGACCGTGGCCTCCCAAAGGGTGGAAATTCTCCTTTAGATAGGAGGGTGAAGTGGGGTTATTGAGTATGTTGTAGAGTAGCGACAACGTATGAAAATTTCTTCGATTGCGAATAGGAAGCCAATGAAGTTGCTCACGAAAGCAGCTAACGTGGTCGAACTTTCGCAAATTAAAAACATACCTGAGTAAGATATTTTGCAGACGCTCCAGCTTATTCAAAATAACCTCACTGGCATCTATATAACAAACATCACCGTAGTCAAGTATAGGCGTTAAGAGTGTGGACACAATCATTTCTTTATGTGACATGGGGAGAAATCTTTGAAGCCGCCGGAGACTATGAAAACCATGGAAAATGCGACGACTTACTTGGTTTACTTGATCTTGCCAAGAAAGATGTTGATCTATTAGAATTCCAAGGTTTTTAACATTTTTGGTATATTCGACAATTTTTCCATTTACGCAAATCGGCGGTAATGATGAAGTGTCTATTTTTGCAATGTTTTTTTGCCGCCTATAACAATTGGGGATTGTGTTTGGGTGGGGGAGGTTTACGTGGTGTTGGGGGTTTGGGGTGTTAGGGGTTTGTGGGGTCTTACCCCTAACCAAATGGTTTGAGGGGAAGGATTTAGTTATGGGGTTAGGGGGTGGCTTTGGGGGGCGGTGTCTGGAGGTGAGTTGGATGGTGGGGCATTGGGTGGAGGGAGGAAGGTTGAAGAAGGGGTAGGGTAAAGGTTTTTGCATGCGGAGGGGTGGAGGGTGGTCTAATTGCCGGAAAGGTCTTGGGGTGCCACAACCAATTTGTTTAAAAAATATTAAACCAGTCGATAGGAATTTCGATAATTTGCAACATCTAAACCTACACTATAAGGTATACGGTATGAATCTTGGTATTATAAGTTATGAACGTTGAACATTCAAGGACATATTTTTTAAGTTATATAGAATAAACAATATTTTCCGATATTTTTAATCAAAATTATTACATAATTTAAAATAAATTATTACGTAAATTATCATATGGACTAGTAATCAAACAGAATTATTGAATAAATTCATAAATTAAAATATAGACAAGTGAGAAAAATAATTAAAAAATGCAAATAGTAACAAATCAGTAATAATATTAACAGTCACTCGCCAATAGTCAGAATAAAAATTCACAACAATGTATTAGTCAATACTAGAAAGAACATAAAATACAAGTACTCAGGAAAGTCATAAAAGTCAAATGAATAAGAAAATTCGATATTGTCAAAATCTTTAATGCCATAAATTGGGGTTTTTTAATTAAAATACACTGTACCACTTTCTTAAAGTGAACTTCCTAATGCCCTTGATCCATAATAATAATTGCAATTTTTTGTAGAATAGTTAAGATTGACAAAGAAAGCTATTTCAAACCTTACTCCCTCGCACTTTAAAATGGGGCAGGTCCTCTTTCTTTTGCGTATTATTCGAAAAATCTTTCAGTTAGTTCAAGTAGTCTTTAACTAACTGAAAGGTTGAACTGCTTGGAGCAGGAACATCGGGATTCCTGGAAACAGAGCCAGGGATGTCGCCAGGCAAAAGCTATGATAGAGCAACCACTACAGAAGAAAACCAAGGCCCTACTTGATATGAGCAAGAAGAACCTTAGAACCACTATCGGTCTGCTCACCGGACACACGACCCTTAGAGCTCATCTATTCAACCTTGGCTTGACCGAGAGCAAGGACTGCCGAATATGTGGCCAGTAACCTGAAGACAGCATACACATTGTTGGTTGCTGTCCAGGGCTCGCTGCCAAAAGACACAGTTTACTGGGAGGAGCCTTTCTCGAACCCAGCGATCTGCCCAACTTGAAGGTCAGTGATCTACTTGGACTGGTAAGAAGTACCGGGCTACTAGCTGACCACTGACCTAACCACACAGTGGGTAGTTACAAAAGACCTAACAGATCTAGGTGACATCAAGGGCTGGAAACAAGCCCCCCACTCTATCTACTACTACTACTACTACTACTAGTTCAAGTAGTCGCGATATGTTTTATTGTATGCATAATGTTTAGGTACTTATTGGCGGCATTCAGGATATTTTTAATAAAAATATATTTGTTGGTCTATCTGTATTTTTCTATCTCTATCTCAGCAATCTGTAAGCATTTTGCAACTTTTTACCACTAAACGATAGCTAATTTCATGCACATAATTACGATATCATGATTCTATATTTCATAAATGTGCTTAAATTTATATAGTCACAACTATCACAATAGTTAATTTTCCATGATTAATTATATAACTGAGAATATTACAAATGGTGGCGGCCATCACATTAGGACCACCATGCAATTTTTATACTAATTGACATATTTCGTATATTGAAATAGACGTATACTTTGGGTCTGAAAAACTAGAAAAAGACTCCTCCACGAAATTTCTCGGATTAGAAATTGATCAAAAATTACAATATTCTGATCACTTAAATGATCTCAGTAAAAAAATGTGCAGTGCCATATTCGCCATTAGAAAGATAAGAAGTTTATGCGGTTTTGAAGCAGCTAAATACGTTTATTTTGCATATTTCCACTCCGTAATAACGTATGGCCTACTGTTTTGGGGAATGGCACCAAATTCAAAAAGAATTTTTCTCCTCCAGAAAAGAGCGGTACGCAGTTTATATAGAGTCTCACCAAAAAGTTCTTGTAAGCCGCTATTTGTAAAATCAGGAATCATGACTCCATTTTCATCTTACATCTACCAAAATATTATATACGCTCGTAGACACCTAACACAAGTTCCGATGAATAGTGATTTTCATCAACACGATACGAGGAATAAATCCAATATCCACATAAACCGACAGCGACTTAGCAAAGTGCGTTACAGTTTTATTCACCAAAATTTGTCCTACTTTAATAAGATTCCAGAGCAAATGAAAAGCCTTGGAAAGGACCAATTTAAAAAGATAATTTTAAATAAGTTGGTAAAAAAACCAATTTATGGTATAAGGGAGTTTAAAAATTCTGAGTTTATTTTCCATATTGATGATTAATGAAATGTGTAAAGTTTTAAACACTATGGTATTTATGATAGCTGATATTCTAATTTTCGTATAATTTATTATACACCTATTATTTTTTTTAAATACGAAGACATATTGCTGGATTGACAATAAAATATTTTTTCTTTGATTATTGTTTGCATTTCTAATTTAATATATTGTTCTACCTGACTCTTAAATGACATTAGTATATTTGGATTATTTGTATGTAGGTAATATTGAATATAATATTACAGCCATGACAACTATCATGATGACAGCCATGACAACTATCATGATTTTTAGCATTTAATTTTGTGACGCATCCAAGTGTAGGAATGCCTATCTTCTGAAGTAGTAGTTTTATAGTAATATTTTTCTTAAGTAAATAAATAAATAAAATTAATTAGACCTCAGAAGGTATTGAAGTTAATCTTTTTTTTCTTTGAGTTAACAGTTTTTTTCTTTTTGTTTTAAGTACTTTTTTTTTCTTTTGATTATGTTTTCTTTTTAAACTAGTATTTGTTTAATATGTCTGCCCTAGAACAAGTGTTCATACTTAGTTGGGCGACATGGGACCGATCTTCACTATAAGCGTGACACAACTTGCTGTGCAATGGGTTTTATTTAAGTGTAGATATTAAATATAATTTGTTACGCTTGTTGCTTATTATGTACATTGCTATAAATAAATTAAAAATTTAATTAAATTAAACTAAATGAAATATTGAAAAATGCTAAAACTGAAGTTACATCGTGATCCGAATACAATTACCACCCAGTGTAGACGCAATGACGCAGTCAAGTGTAGGAATACCTACTTACTGGAGTAGAATGAAATTGTATTGTATTGTCACGTTTCGGACGACATTCTGAATTCGCGTCGTCCTGAATACATAAATTGCGCACAAACATTAATTCTGTGTGAAAACGAAACATTTGCCATTGTTAGCGCTATATATTTGACAGCTGAATATTTCGCACGCGCTCGGAATCAAAAAATCGGAATCGAAGCTAAACCGTAGGGTTCGCCCGCCTCTCGATAAATCGACTTACGTTGAAGTAGGCGATATTTTTTTTTGTAGAGAATCAGACGTCACTGGCACGCGATTTAATGATGGAGAATTCCGTAGCAAATAATTTAAAATAACCGGAGGACAGAGGTTCTATAAGTATGAATATTGTCTTTTTCACATGCAGAGTGCATGTGCTTAACCGCTTGCCTGTAAGTCGAGTAAACTCGAACAAGCCTCAAGGTAAAATTTCGACTATCCTTGGTTAACCCTTCCAATGTGAGCTAACCATTTTTGGTTAGACGCTTTCCGCGCTGTGCTAACTGTAATATTTATTCATTATTATCTTAATTGTTTTACGAGATAATGTTGTAACGTTATAATATTTCAAATTTCAATGTGATCATTTTGCAGTTATTATTTTTACGATCCGTATAGTAGTTTAAAAGTTATGCGCAAAACTATCCCGGGCAGAAATTTTACCCCGCCATAGGAGGGGCATGGAAGACATTGATTTTTCCAGATATTTTGACTAAACCAAGTTTTTTCGACGTTTGCTTCAATACATGGCAAGCAAGCAAGCGAAAAATATTGAAGGAAATCATTCCCCTGATATGTTTGTTTGAAACGTTTAATGCACTGCAGGCACAATATGAGGTGGGCCTATTTCCAAGTAGCAATATCTTCCGGCCATGCCGCCGGGGTTATTATGACTAAAGGTTTATGTGGGCAAATTGATTTACAAGTCATAAAATAATACACTTACCTAATAATCATCATAGTATAAAATATAAAACAGTAATTAGTAACGAATGCCAACTCGATATCGAAGGGAGGAATGGAATATAAGGACAAGCAAAGGAGACGGGAGGGGAGAAGGGGTATTCATGAGTTGAGTAAATGTCTCTTTAGTGATTTTTTAAACCCGAAACCCAATTTTTTAAACCCATTTTTTTCGAAGCGTGGAAACCCTAGGAAAACACCTGTATCCCTAAACCCCTAAACACTTATACACTTATTGGCTGACTCAAAGACATTTTCCAAAGCAAATTCCAGCTACCGAGAAGAAAGTGAAACTACGCGTGTGGTAAACCTCTCGAAAACGTGATGCAGTAGGAAAAGGAATTCGCAAGAAGAGCAGGTGAATGTGTGTCGAATGTGACGCACTATTTATTATGCGTACATCCATGCTTCGAAAACTATTACACAAAAGTTAATATAACTTTTATTTATTTAGGAATTAATTACTATAAAAACATTGATTTTGCTTCCAAAAATAAAAGTAACCGAATTGCAAAACCTCAAACCTATGTTTTTTTGATTCTGTAACCTAACTGGGACCAGCCCGTTCTAGGGTGGATAGAACACTAATATTATAATACATTATTTCAAAGTTTTAAAAAATGCTCGTAAAACTAAATTGCCTTTAAATTTGGTAATCAAAAAGAATATCAAATTGCAATTCCATTATAAAGTCGGCATTAAAAGGACATAACATTTTGTTAAATAGTGTGACAAAAAATAAAATATTTAAAACTACAATAAAGACAAAAATAGAGTTTAAATAAGATAGAAAGGAAAAAGAAAGAAGTTTTTAATTATATTATCTTGTGTTTTTTTAATCCACCTATTACAAATATATTATATTGTGTAAAAATACTGAAATTTCGGATATTTCTACAGAACATTATCATAAAAACACGAGAAAAGACTGGCTAGTCCAGAGGATAAGGGATAACTCGGAATAATCTCAGTGTGGATTTTAAATTATTTATTATTACTAAAGTATAAATATATGCGTACAAATATATAAAACCTAATAGCAGGTATACGTAAACAATAAAAAAAGTTTTTTTTAACACTCCTTTTAAAACATTTTTTTAGGGAAGCGGTTAAGGATTGGAAATAATGATTACAAAATAAATCATTACACGCTTTCATATAAAGCGTCTTCAATTAATTTAGTATATTTATAAATCATTATATTTTACAATGAAACACCATTTTTCGAAACCCATTTAAAAAAAATATGTCGGTGTCATTCGGGTGCGGGAAACCAAAATGCATTATTCCAGGTTGGGCCCGTTCAAGCTAGTAGAGATCTAACACCCGAATTTAAAGTCAACCGTTCAGTACTTAAGTGGTGCTCAGCCAAGTATTACCTGAGTACCGTGCGATACTTAAGCATTGAATTTGCTTAATTAACGAGACATTCCAGACATCTCCGCTTAGTACGGCTAAAGTTTTCGGGAATTTATTTGTATTATTATTATTATTATTATTATTTTGTTACAACTTGGTAGAGAGTTAACAGTTTGATCGTACAGATATAATTTGTAACTACTTATATAAGCAATAAGGAAATGAAACTCAACCCATACGATCATTCTATACGAATACCCAAATAGACGGAATAGCCTATATCTGGACATATGAAATATATAGCCTTAGTTTTTGAGTAGTACTGACGTTTGAGCAATACTGACTAATAGACAACTTTCAATACTAACACTAAGTTAATGGCATAAAATAGTACACATATTATTACAAATATATATGATAAAGGGTTAGTTACATACATATATACACATATACACATACAAACATACATACATACATATATAATAACACACATAGACATACATCTACATACACACATATTTTAAATTATTATATGAAGCAATTCTTTTTCAATCTTTGTACGACCTACTTCGTAAAGGAGCCATTTTTTTACTTTTATCTGAAATTGGTGTACATTTTGAACATTTTTTACTGGCTCTTAATAATAATAATAATAACTCTTTGCACTTAATGAGTATACAAAAAGGCGAGCTTATTGCCACATGGCAATGTCTTACAACTAACCTAAACATAGTGGTACATGCGCGCATTGTGAAAATAAAGATTATTACATAGCATAAAGACAAGTGAAAGAATTTAAAAGTAATAATGCCCGAGGAGAGGAAATTGGGAGAGGAAGAGGAGAAAAAGGGAAGAACTGGTTACGTCTTAGAAAGGTAGTAATCCTTAAGGTGAGTCTTAAACGATGGTAAAGAAGGCGAGTTTCGTATATTTGCTGGGAGATCGTTCCAGAGTCTTGCACCATGGACACAGAAAGAATAGGAATAGAAATCGCTATTATGACTCGGAATTTTTAATAAACTGTCAGAGGCTGACCGAAATACGAGACCGTGGGAACTTAGTGGTTCAAAAAGCTCGTGGAGATAGGATGGTGGTAATTGGGAGAGTACATGATATAGGAGAGCAAGTATATGAACATTTCTTCTTTGGCGTACTGGCAACCACTTTAACTGTGCCCTATAGTCGGACACGTGATTATACTTACGTAAACCGAAGATGAATCGTATGCATACATTTTGCAAACGTTCAAGTTTGTTGAGCAGTTCCTCTGATAAATCGAGATAAGCCACATCTGCATAGCCAAGGAAAGGTAAGAGGAGAGACTGTGCAAGATATTTTTTCTAAAGTATTTTTTTTTTTGGGTCGATGAAATACAACTGTCTTTGGGCAAATGTATCCAGCTGCAATACTGTCTATCTACCTTGAGATAGACTTATATGTATATCTGAACATTAAACAGCGTATTTATTGGTTATAGAAACCTGCATACCAAATTAAAAAGGATATTTTAAGTAAATAATGGGCTCGATTGCGTTTCTTCGTAAACTAAAATCGGAAATTAGTCCGTGTGAACGAGACAGGGCAATGCGCTAGAGCGGAGTGGGAGATGACCTGTTGTCGCTTTTTCGCATTAAAACTGCGCGCCAAGGTCAAATCTTACACCGCACGAAATATGCTCGAATTTATTCGGACGAGTATAAGTTCAACAGGTAGTATTTATCGACGATCGTTCGTTTCATATTTCACTCTAACCTATTGCTCTGTCTCGTTCGCTTCGACTAATTTTATTTTTAGTTCACAAAGAAACGCAATCGGGCCCAATATTTTGTTATTATTTTATACCGTATAGGCGTGCTTAAAGCACCATCTACAGTGCACCTCCATAATGTTATACCACAAAAGCCGCCATGTTGAACATACTAATGAATTTAAGGAACTACGAGTGCCATCTATAGGTTGCGTTTCTTAGTAAAATACTAGGGTTTATGTCTAAGTTAGACCTTGAGCAATGTAATGCACTATATAATAAATGCTGCTAGCAAGGGTCGTCATAACGGAAAAGCGATTGCGCAACGGATGTTTATCAAAACTGAAAATTTTCGGCGTGGGCGTAAAAGCGTAAAGACGCTCAGATCTGCGTCATTTTTAAGCCAAAATATCCAAGCACCCGCACATATTGCTAATATTAGCGTTCGTTAATCTCTCCGAAATGAGTTTCGTTAATATTTCTCGCGTACAAAAGAGATTTAACAAGATTAGTCCGGGGGTGGATGCAAGGTTTTGTTTTTAAATAAAATTAAATAATAATAATAATAAACATATTTTTTTGATATGTAGGGTGTTATAGAATACTAGCTGACCCATCCCCACTTCGTTGGGCGGTAAAACTTTTTACTTGTGATGAAATTATGAGAGTGGTTTGGTTAGTACTGAGTGCTATGATTTATTTCCTGACTGCCAAAAGAAGGGTTATATTTTTACTGCATATGTATTTGCATGCCAATTTGACTATATTACCGTTATTTGTGAGTGTCTTCTTGTGAGTGTCTTATTTGTGAGTGTCTTATCTCTTTAACCATTTATGCAGTAAAAGTGAAATTATATTCAGTAAAAGCGAAAAGTCTTTTGTTTTATACACTTGAAACGATAAATTTACTTATTTTGATAATAATTCATGATTGTTGATAATATGACCAATAAACATGACCTAACGATTTAAATATTTTTTAAAATATAAAATACTACTGTTTGTTACTTAAATATAAAAGTTAGACATATGCTGTCACTGACCTTTTTGTAGGCATTATCAAGCTCTACAACTTTTCTCTAGAACTTAATCATATATCTCTCATCCTTAAGGCAGCGTTCGTTAGAAACGTTTTCGTTCGACCGTTGTTTTCGACTTACTTTGGAAATCCGACTACCACGAAAAAGTCTTTTAATTTTTCGGATTAATATATAGCCTATGACACTCACAAGTAACGTGGCTTTCTATTGGTAAAGGAATTTTCAAAATCGGTTCAGTAGATCCAGAGATTACTTCCTACAACGTCAGAAACTTTACCTCTTTATAATATTAGTATAGATTATTATTATTGATATAACGCTTTATTTGATGAAACAAACAGACGAGTATATTTCGTTGCAGGCAACATCTTACAGATAACCTAGACCTATTAGTAAAATATGTTGGTTGACTGGAAGATATTGTAATGTAGCAATAAGTCCGCCATTGCAATTTATTTTTATTGTGTAATAAGGAGATTTTAATTCATTCATTCATTCAAAATATGTTTTTCGGTAAAAATAAGACATAACTATTATAAACATCACTTATAAAAGCTGCTCGTATCAAATGTATTTAACATTATAATCCAGCAGAAAGTAAAACACAGATTAAAAAAAACATAAACCTATAAAGACAAAGTGAAGGAGGACGGGAGGCGATGAGAGTAATTTATGAGCGCATGTTAAAGTCTTCTTTGAATCTGCGTTTAAAGCAATACAAACTCGGTGCTGTACTTACATGTTTGGGTAAGACGTTCCAGAGACGGGCTCCATGTGCGGAGAAGGGGTGCTAGTAGATATTGTTTCGTACTTAGTCAAAGCACGGCCCGGTGGCATAGTGGTTAGGTCGCCTGATCTTACATTGTAAGGTCCCGGGTTCAATTCCCGGCTGGGTCACCATTTTCCTTTGAGATAAAATTAACGGAATTGCATTTCAACTTTGTCGATCGAATGCAATAACAAGACAACTTGGGTTGTCGACTGCAGCGGGCGAGCCCGTCACGTCAGGAAGTTTTAACGATTAGTCGTTCTAACTCCCTGGAAGTGAGCGCAGAAGACTTGGGGACAAAACAGTCCACCGTCTAGCTACGCCACAAGCCCGTAAGAGGCCAACGCCTTAACCGCGAGATAGCCAGGAGTGTTACCCGGCGGGCCTACACTCACGCCCTTACTTCCAATTGTGACCAGATTACTCCAGTCTCTCGATTGGTTATGAGCTCGAGGTCCCTTGCGCGGTCCTCTCCCTTACGAAGCGGTGAAACGGTGTTTACCGAATCTATCGCGGACCACGGTGTCCTTTGCCCGGCTGTTCACCCAGGATCGGATGGCCGATGGTCATTTCAAGGGCAGTCGCCGTAAGGTCCGCAACCACCCCCGCTCTATAGGAAACAGTACTGCTTCCAGACTCCCCTGACTGTTAGTCAGAGTTTGGGGAGCTAACGGGCCCATGATGAGGTGGCCACGATGACCCATGTGTTCAGGGTCGGTCACACTCACGGGTCAACACCCATCCAATGGCCTCCACGCATGGGGTGCGAACCTGGGTAGGACACTGGGTCAACCAGTCTCCCCTGGGAATCAAACCTATGGCGCTCCTGGACGGTCTGCGCACCGAGCGGCGCAAGCCAATCGATTGTGCTCTCCGACTAACAGTCGGGGGAGTCTGGGAACTGTATTGTTTCCTATAGAGCGGGGGTGGTTGCCTACCTTACGGCGACTGCTCTTGAAATGACCATTGGCCATCCGATCCCGGTTCAGAGTCGGGCAAAGGACGCCTTGGTCCGCGATAGATTCGGTGCACACAGTTTCACCGCTTCGTAAGGGAGAGGACCGCGCAAGCGACCTCGAACTCGGAACCAATCGAGAGACCGGAGAAATCTGGTCACAATTGGAAGCAAGGGCGCAAGTGTCGGCCCGCCAGGTAACATACTGGCTATCTCGCGGTAAAGGCGTTGGATTCTTGCGGGTTGTGGCGTAGCTAGACGTCGGATTTGTTATGTCCAAAGTCTTCTACGCTCACAGCACGGTCGATAGAACGATGAATCGTTAAAACGTCCTGCGGTGACGGGTTCGCCCGTTGTGGTTGACATCTCAATATGTTAGTCAGAGTTTTGGGAGCTAACGGGCCCATGATGAGTTGGCCACGATGACCCATGTGTTCAGGGTCGGTCACACTCACGGGTCAACACCCATCCGACGGCCTCCACGCACGGGGTGCGAACCTGGGTAGGACTCTGGCCAGCGAACCAGTTTCCCCTGGGAATCAAACCTCTGGCGCTCCTGGACGGTCTGCGCACCGTGCGGCGCAAGCCAATCGATTGTGCACTCCGACTAACAGTCGGGGGAGTCTGGGAACTGTATTGTTTCCTATAGAGCGGGGGTGGTGGCGTACCTTACGGCGACTGCTCTTGAAATGACCATTGGCCATCCGATCCCGGTTCAGAGCCGGGCAAAGGACGCCTTGGTCCGCGATAAATTCGGTATACACCGTTTCACCGCTTCGTAAGGGAGAGGACCGCGCAAGCGACCTCGAACTCGGAACCAATCGAGAGACCGGAGAAATCTGGTCACAATTGGTAGTAAGGGCGCGAGTGTCTCCCGCCAGGTAGCATTCCTGGCTATCTCGCGGTAAGGCGTTGGTCTCTTACGGGTTGTGGCGTAGCTAGACGTTGGATTGTTTTGTCTAAAGTCTTCTACGCTCACTGCAGGTCGATAGAACGACTAATCGTTAAAACGTCCTGTGGTGACGGGCTCGCCCGTTGTAGTCGACAACTCAATATGTTAGTCAGAGTGCACAGTCGATTAGCTTACGCCGCACGGTGCGCAGACCGTCCAGGAGCGCTAGAAGGTTGATTCCCAAGGGAAACTGGCCATAAGGCCAGAGTCCTACCCAGGCTCGCACTTCATGCGTGGAGGCCGTCGGATAGGTGTTGACCAGTGAGTGTGACCAACCCTGAACAGAATGGGTATTCGTGGCCAACTCAGCAAGGGCCCATTAACTCCCTATAACAAGACGCAATAACAAGACACACACTTATACACATGTTACAAGACACACACTTATATACATATAACACTTCATAGTAGGGTTGGTCGTAAAAAATTGTCGTATGACAATAAACCCGCCCATTGTGAAATGTCACAATAAAGAGTAGAAACTTTATAGTGTGGCAACCCGTGGCAAGACGACAGCCGAACGCAATTAACGGGTGAACATATGACATGAGCCGATCGCCGCCACACAAGTCAACCCTGTCATTCGATCGGAGCAGACGGTCGATTCCGCTGCCGGCGTATTTCCTGATGTTATAATTTATATTTCGCTCGCGTGCGCGTTCTATTGTATTAAAACCGACAATAAATTGTTCAACCACTGGAACAAGGCGTTTTATCTGGAATCATCATCATCATCATTTATTCATTCCATAAAAGCATTTCACAATACTGAGGAACATGTCAAATTTTACAATTATAATTTACCGGATGATAAAACCGCTTTGATTAATTAAAGGAAAAAAAATAATAATTGTAATCAGAGGTGATTACTTAAAAATAGTCAAATTTACAAAATAATCAATAATCAAACAATAAATATTAATCAATACAATGAAAAATAAAAATTCTGAAACATGCGTAATTAAAAACTTAGAAAAAGTATAGTCGTAATATGGTTATTTATAATCAAGCAATTGTGGACGCAATATCATAAAAGTCGTCCAGTTTGTAAAGGGCATGTTTGACTAACTGATTTTTCAAGCAGATTCTATATGCTGCCATCTCAAGTCTTCTCGTCGATGACGGCAAAGCATTGAATAATTTAAACCCATATATAAAAATGTTTTTTGATATTTAGTCAAGCGTACTTTAGGCAATAACACATTGTTTTTATGTCGCGTATTATGGCTATGTCGAGTGGAGTGAAGCTCGCAATTTAAAAGATTCTCTTTGGCGTATAAAAGAATCCTGCGATTCTCACCAGCGACATTTAGAGGCTGTCCGAGTAGACCGACCTCATCACAGATGTCACTACTGTGATTTTTTTAATTTTATTATTATTAAGGAAACATACAGCTGTTACAAAATTATTAAGTTAAAAAAATAAAGCTAATTACACGTTTCCACTTAAACATTCATAATTTAAACAAAACGATAACATTTTTTTGAAGAATTAACACACATAGGGAGAGGTGGCAACTGGAAAAAAAGGAGTCATAATAAGTAAATACAATTTTATGTAAATACACGTTCCATAATATAGTCATACATATTATTTAAAGATATTCTTGAGTAAATATTATTTATAATATATTATATATTGCGATTACAATGATAAATCAATACCGTCATTAATAATTGCTTTCTTAAGGCGACGACTATTGTCAACGGCTTTGGGCGATTGGGCGGAGCCAACGCGTGATAAGCGAACTGGAAATGCCGCGCGCGCCGAGAGCGGCTTGTAGAGTGACCATACGTACGAAAATAGTGTACCTTCAAGATTCTAAGGTATTAAATAAATAAAAGTACGTATTGTGAAATAATAATCGGATTTGTATTGTAATCATTTTATTATTGTTAGAAAATTTGGTAAACAAGAATTACGTAATTACGTAAAAAAAACGCCTGCAATTAGCAAAAAAAAATAACATAAAGGTAATAAAAAACATAGGATAATGAACTAGTCGATCCTAGGCATACGAGGAATATGATCATTAGAGACCCCTCTTATATAGTTAGTGCTATACAGGGGCGCAAATAGAAAAGGGATGAGGAAAATAAAACAAGAAACGAAAAATGACGATTTTGAATGAAGTCAATAAAGACGAAGACACGCTTCGTAATCAAGGTCCTGGTATAGTTGCTGAATCGGCAAAAGTGTTGTGGCGCTGCGTCTCTGGTCATCATTTTGGGACTGAGGCCTTGTGAGGTGGATATTCATCCCCAGTCGAGAGGGTCCTGTCCGGCTCCCAGCCATTTATGCACCTGGAACAGAATTGACAGTTGAAGAGAAAATGACGAAAGACAATTTATATGTTTAGAAATATAGAGTAGAGCTGTATAGGAGCTGTATAAGAACGATTTAATTTGGTACCTGATAGCTGGTAGGTGCGGTAGAATTGACGGGTAGCCTCTCTTGTACTCAACCTGGCGAGATTGAAGCTCGTTTTGGCTGCAGCCCTCTCGAATAGATGATACCGCAGCTCATCAAGGCTCTGGATGTCGTATTCGGGGTTGCCACTGTACAGAGAAACTACCAAATCTGGTCCCCTGCTGCTGCTATCTCATCAGGTGTAGAGGTGGTGTCAAGAGAAATAGCAGCTTTCTTTCCGAGGTCCGAGTGTTTTTGGAGTATGAAAAACATTTTCATCTTCCCTTGTCCGAAGAAGCAAGATGCCGAGTCACACCCACTGAAGGTGTGGATGAAAAGAAAAATCTCCGGTTTTGATGTTACGTTGAAGAGGTGATTCTGGAATAGATCACATCTGCAGCATTGTGTATTACACGTTTCTTGAAATAAAACGTCACGATGGCGTGAGATCCCAGTGAGGATTATAAACAAGTCGATGTCCTCGCCAGCGTCTAACACTATATCATAGGAAGAGACAAAAGTGACAGCTGTAGTGATTATGAGCCTGTCAGCATCTTCCTTAGCATGCAGTACCCGAATGTTATGCTTTTCCATTCTCGTTTTCAGCAGGTCGGTGAAACGAATTTTACTTTGTCGTTTGATAAGAAATTCTCTTGTGAAACCTGAGCCTTAGTATTTTTATCAAATATTATTTCCGGAGATTTCAGAGCTCTTCGTGCCTTTTTGTGTAGGATCTGTTGGGTATCCATCGAAAACTACTGCCACGATTGAACCGTAATAAGCAGTGGTGCACTGGGTGTATTTGTCAGCTATTGAAGCAAATGATGAGCTTCGACACACGTGTGTGGTGTGTGTGCGTGTGTGTGTTTGTGCTTGTGTTGGTGTGTGTGTGTGTGTGTGTGTATGAGGGTGTATGTGTGTGTGTGTGTGCGGTGTTCGTGTGGGTTTTTCGATTGGTAACTGAATTTAAAACTCATCAAAAATCAGTACTTTTTCAGCAGCTTTACTAGGACTTTGATCATGAACTGTGTCTTCGTCTTTATTGACTTCATTCAAAATCGTCATTCTTCGTTTTTTGTCCGTGTTTTTTTCTTTTCTTTTTCCTCTTCCTTTTTCCTTTTGCGCCCCTCTATAGCACTAACTATATAAGATGGGTCTCTAATTATCATATTCCTCGTATGTCTAGGATCTACCAGTTCAGGAAGCATGCAATCTGTGTAAAACTTAATTAACTTATTTTTCATTTTAGTTTCCCAAAAGGTGCAATCCTTGTACATTTATTATATTTTTACAGGAAACTTATCCCCAGACCAAATACCAAGCATACACTTAGATCTTCTTGTTACATGCAATTGCCTCTGTATTTGATACCACCAACTATGTTCTTTGTTTATTATATAATTACCGTTCTGTATTTTTTTGTAGAACGATATCTTTTTTTCATGAATAGCTTTTTCTAATCCTAGTTTGTAAGCTGTGATTGGACATTTTATTTCAACAATTGTATTTTCATCAATGATACCGTCTGGTGACGCACCAAGAAATGGTACTTCCTCATCAAGAAAAAGTCCACTCGGGTCTATTTTCACATTCTCTTCTTTTGACAACTGTTTTTTTGCAATATTTTCATTGTCCGAAATTATCGAAATTTAACCGAAATTCCGAATTTCAAATGTCAAAATGTCAAGTTCGAAATTCGAAGTAAAATGTCAAGTTCGAAATTCGTAGTAGAATGTCAAGTTCGAAATTCAAAGCACAATTTCAAGTTTGAAATTCGAAGTACAATCTCAAATTCGAAATTCGAAGTAGCATTTCAAGTTTAAAAACTGACAAATTTAAAAAAATACTGTCTTTACCTACAGCGTTACAAAGTCAGTCAGTGAGTCAGGGATGCGCGTAACTATGTTATAAGTAGGTTTAATATTATTACTACAAAATTTTTGGCTAAAAACCACAATTATCTTTTTGCAACAAAAACAACCCCCTCCAACCAAAGTATAATTTACGTCATACTACGAAAACCCGAATTAATTTTTGTCGCTTTATGAATGAATTTAGTAAACCGATGGTTCAACTTATATTTGTACTTTTACTTGCAGGTTTCATATATAAATCGGCCCTAAATCGATTTTCAAATTCAATATTCAAGTTTGATATTTGATTTCAAAATAATATTCTGATTCCGACAGTTCTGATAAAACTTTAAAGTTCTGATAAAACATAATTATTGTTCGAATTACACTAATATCAAAATATTAAATTAGGTATGCATTTACCTGTGAGCATTACCTTTTGATGTAGTTTTGTTTACCTACACTGTTTACTCACCTCGTCTGTGAATTTACATCTTCAGAATTAGTGTTGTTTCGTATTCGCCTAAAATAAAAACAGTAATGACGTCAGTTTATAAAATAAAAGAAGTAATTTATTTTATGTGTTGATTAGTTAAATTGTTGCACGAATCCTATTCGTGTGGTCACCCCAATTTGACGTCAGTCAAAGAGCATCAGAGCAGACAAATGGTAATAATATACACGTAATAATACACTAATACACGTTACTTACCTTAATAATCTATTTTTCTCTAATATACTGCGATTAAGTTTTAAAATTTTTGAGTTTCTGGCCATTTTGTTTTTAATTAACGTATTTTTTTCATTCGGAGCGGAGCGTCAGCATCCACCCGTGACAGTGGTCGCAGTCGTACTGAGTCTCGTCGCCGGCGAGGACCGCTTTATAACTCGCGCACCAATTTTGTTCGAATAAGCAAAATCGGATATTATTCTTTGACTTTTCGAAAAAAATCACAGATGAGAAGATAGATAATTAAATTATCTTTAAAATGGTGCAGGTTACATAATAATACACTTGATAGTAGTTGCGTAATTCTCGTTCTTGTGTTCGGTTAGACCTCATTTCCCAAATTAATTACACTATGTAATATAAACAAAATCTAAAATATTCACAGATTAGAATATTAGGTATATATTCTTGTTTAACATATATTTTTTTCGAATCGTAAGCAGTACCTACTCGTTTAGACGTAATTATCAGTTTAAAATCATTAAAGTCGTATATCAGCGCCTTAAGAGCGAATGATGACGTATTGAATACGTCAATATCGCCGAGCTGCGTATTACAAATTTTACATACCCTATATATGAAACAGTTTTGTGCATAATTAGTACTAACCTGCGGAAGGTGGAATAACTCCGTTTGGCGAGTGAGTCGCGATGGTACACGGAAAGATACCATTCCAAGAAGTTCAGAACAATCAATGTAACCTGCCAATATTTTATGGAAAAACACCACGTCTGCGCAATTTCTTCTTGATTGTAAGGATTGAAGCCCATGAAAGGTAGCTGCTTCGTTGTAATTGGGAAAGGACAAGAAGGAGCGATAGTTCAAATGTTTCAGGAACACATTTTGAATACGTTCAGAATGTGTTCCTGAATGTGATAAGGGGTTGCCAGCAGTAAGTTGTCTTCAGATCTCAGAGGGCGCCCTTGAGCTGAGACCATTAAACTTATTTATGACATAGCTCGGAGCGGCCTTATCCTATATTATGAATAGCAAACCAATGACTCTCGTATCAGGTTAGTATATTATTACAAGAATATAACTTTAAAAAAGTATAAATAACAGAAAAAGAAAGAAATACGTCAATTTAATTATTAGGTATGTACCTACAATGTTACATATCTGGCACACCCTCAGGGCGCTGGGTAGTTCTGGTAGTTCTTTTTGATCCGTATTTTAACTTTCGAAAGCACTACTATCTGCATCATCATTTAGACTTATAGGTTATGTGATACGAAAATTTAAGCACCTTCTTCAATGACATGCACACGTTATACAATATCTCGATGTATTTTATTTTTTATTTTATTTTCAGATAACTTACAGCCAATAATTTTGTAGTGAACAAAAATAGGAAGCTTAGAGCCATTTACAAGTTACCACTGATAATGACAATAATAATAACGTGAATTTAGAACTGATATTAAGCATAAAGAAGATATTAAACAAGAAGATACTAAATTGTACATTAGAAAACATGTTGACATAAACAAGACTGTAATAAAAGAAGGAAATGCTAAGCCTGGTCATCACAAAATCGCCCTACAACCTGCTTCCTTATAGTATCTATATTCGTGAAAAAGGGGTCAATATCAAAGTCAGCATTCAGGGTATTGAAAGTTTCGCATACCCTTATAAAATAAGAATTACGCCTGTATTTGGTTTTAAAGCCAGGTACAAGAAGGAGTGCCCTATTTCTGAGTGCCCGGCTAGGAGTGCGGAGAGATAATTTGGATAGTAGTTCAGGACAATCAATCGAGCCATTTAAAATTCGTAGTAAACGTGAGATGTCAGCTATGTTTCTTCGCAAAGCCAATGGCAGCAAATGATGGCGGATACAAAGAGAATAGTAGTCTGGATCACGTATACGAAACTTATATTCTATGTAGTGCAGAAATTTTCTTTGGATGGCCTCTATTCTCGATGCATACACCTCGTAACAAGGGTTCCATAACTGGGATGCATATGTATGACATAACATGACGATGGATGTATGACATAACAGTAACATAAAACAAAATATGTTTTTGGGTCCCTTTTTCCTCAAAACAGTTGGTAGGGCGAACGTAGAGTAGAAAGAATTCTCATCATGAAATGTCATTTACTGGCGTTAAATATTTAAGTGTCGCTGAATTTGCGATGGTAAGCTTCCACATTGCAATTACATGGTACAATTTTTGCCATGGCTTGTATTGCATCTATGCACGTAAAAACCCCGAGGCAGTCACGTATGAAATGACTTCACTCAACGTGACACTCGCCTTAGTAGTAACTTAAGGGAGTCTAGTTGACGATTCACTATAGTGAAGTGTCATACAGTGTCCAATAGTATATAGTTTGCCAAAGGGCCAAGGCTGTATCTCTTACACACTATGCGCAGAGTGTGTGAATTAAAATGCTCGAGTTTATCTTAATATGTTTCAATCGTCAATTTCTGCTTTGTTTAGTCATCCTACAAATATATTCTGTAATCTTTCTAGCCGATCACTGTGTATGACAAAATGTATGCTCCATACACAATGCAAATACACTGACTATTATTATGTATGCCAAAAATAGCGTCTTATGGCAGATGTAGATTTAAATTGCTGAATTTTGAATTAATAATTGAATTAAAATAAATAAATATATAAATGGGTTAGTTAATAATTGATTTAATAAATGAAATAATAATATATTATTTGAATAAATTATTAAATAATTTATTTAATTAAATAATATTTGATTTAAATATTTTTTAATTGATTTTTTTATTTATAATTGAATTAATTTATGTACAATTTAATTAACAATTGAATTAATTATCTTCTTCTTCTTCTTCTTCTTCATCAGCGCGCATTCACCCACCGTTGGGCATACGCCTCTCCAATCACTCTCCATCCGGATCGGTTGTCCGTTTCCCTCATCCAGACAGGTCCAGCTGTCTCCTTGATGTCATCGGACCATCGGGCCGGTGGTCTGCCCACACTTTTTCTGCCTAGCCGGGGTCTCCACACCAAAACGCGCTTGCTCCACCGTTCGTCGTGTCGTCGGGCTAAGTGGCCGGCCCAAGCCCATTTAAGCTTGGCCACTCTTTGACCCACTTCGACCACCTTCGTGCGCTGTCTGATGAGCTCGTTTCAGACTCGATCGCACGACGATATGCCGAGCATGACTCGCTCCATGTTACGCTGCACCACCTTGAGCTCGTGGATCATCCCAGCAGTCAGTGTCCATGTCTCACAAGCATACGTCATAGCCGGTAACACGCACTGATTATAAACCTTTGTCTTGAGCGATTGAGAAATTCTGGACTTCAGCACGAAGTTAACCTAAATTATATTTAATTGAATTAATAAATAATTAAAAATTTGAATAAATAATTAATGAAATGCTGAATTAATACTTAATTAAATATGACGTCATACAATTTTATAATATTTGAATATATCTAATATTATCTGTAATTTAGTAAATACCAAAAATAACATTTTTAATGTGTTTAAATGAAGTTTGTGTGTCCGAATTAATTACAGCAAATACACATTGTTCATCACCAATACCTACGTGACTCCTCGTCAACTTACCGTCGGCTTCGGCTTTAACTAGGCAGTAACCGTCATGTACCCGCCCTAGACACCTTACACCTTACCGCTGCACCGCGCAGCAGCATCAACACGCGTAGCTATAATATTTATCTATTTAAATTATTGCATGAACCATTTTGAATGACATTTCTGTGCGTTGCTTTAAATTACATACAATAATGAACCAATAAATACCAAATTTAGATAGAGACAGACAACCGGGCAAACATATAAACGTCTCAGATTGACCTACGCTACCCAACTAACCCTTGACTTGTTCTATTTATTTATTTATTTATTTTTAGGAAAACCAACAGCTAATTATAATTAAACAAAAAGACGGAGTAGGATAACAGAGAGCCAATTAAAGATTTTCCCAATTAAGTAACATTGTAGAAATATATATGACCTTTCAATTAAAGCTATCGTATAAAAATACATTAAAAATTATTCATCAATTAGTGCTAAAGAATTCACTGTTCAGCCGCTGCCTCAGAATAGATCAAAGTCAAAACGTTGAATCAAATCATTGAAACAGTCACTTGTTCGCCACAGACATGCATTTTGCCTATAGTTGGTACCAGCACGAGGAACATGAAGAGCAGGGTTAAATCTATTGAGTTTGGAAGGAACACGGAGATTAATTTTATATAGTAAGTCGGGACAGTTAATATTATTGGAGGTGATTTTTAGCAAAAAGGTTAAATCCGCGGTTTCACTTCTAGGAAGAGTATTTTTAGAAACAGCCTCGATTATGCGCTTATTATAAATTATATACAATAAAGGATCTATCAAATTATAATTAAAAGAGACCAAAAAATAATAAACAGAAAATATAAAAAATAGGTCTATCTCAAAATAAAACAATAAATCATCATTTTATTTTGTACAGCGCAATTATGTTTTGTAAGACTACGCTCTTTGTTGGGATACTGGTCTGGTTATGATAGTTATGTAGTCTTAAGAAAAGATTGATATGTATTAAAATAGGGTCACCAATATGAGGGTGGCCACCCTTCACTAGACTCCAATTTCTCGACGACCGCCTAGAGGATGATGATGATGTGTAGTCGCGTGAACTATACGTGGCCGAGGATCGTCAGAGGAAGATGAAATATCGATCGAATGTACTGCTTTTTATATGATATGTATGATGCAATATTCACTGAGTGGGGGAGAATAAGTGTGTCAATTCGTATCGATCAGAAAAAATGGCATTAGTCATCGGCTGAGTGTGCGATAAATGCCGAATTTAGTTGGAATTCAATTGCAGTTGCCTCGTGTATATTTGAGCGTATTTGCGGTTTCGATTCTAGAGAAATTACTTTTTTTGTTGTGGGTAGGTATGTTGGGCGAAGTCTCCAACAGTTTAAAAATATTGAATTCACCATAAATATTAAACCATTGACCAAATATATTGAAATAGTCAGGAAATATAAAAAGAAACCTAAAAATAATAAAATTCCCACCCAAAAATTTTAGTTTTCAGTAAATAAAATAATGGTTTTAAAATAAAATAGACGTAGTATGTAAATATATACTCTGACTCAATAAGGTAATTCTACTTAATTTAAACTTGAGTAATTCGCAATATTTCTGCAATTATGACAATTCGAAGAGCCTAGCGGTTTTACATGGAGACGAAAAATAAATATTCAGAGCATTTGGTTTACTCTGGCTGACCAATGCTAACAAAAATATACGCAGCTGAAATTGCGTCGACGATTAATTAAATTAAAAAGCTGCCCTTAACATGTTAAGCTGACCTTAACATAAAGAGCTGACCTGACCTTAACATATTAATTGCGCAGGCTCAAAATTACACATTTCATTTTGTTTGCGGGATACCATTCAAAGATGGACGCTTGTCAATTTTTATAATATTATTTTAAAATAATGAATCCTTTATTTGTACTTAAACAACGAAATACCAAAATAGAGCTTATTGCCATATGGCAATACGGGGGAGTCTGGGAACTGTATTGTTTCCTATAGAGCGGGGGGGCGTTGTCTACCTTACGGCGACTGCTCTTGAAATGACCATTGGCCATCCGATCCCGGTTCAGAGTCGGGCAAAGGACGCTTCGTAAGGGACAGGACCGCGCAAGCGACCTCGAACTCGGAACCAATCGAGAGACCGGAGAAATCTGGTCACAATTGGAAGCAAGGGCGCGAGGGTCGGCCCGCCAGGTAACACTGGCTATCTCGCGGTAAGGCGTTGGCTTCTTGCGGTTTGTGACATAGCTGGACGTTGGATTTGTTCTGTCCAAAGTCTTCTACGTTCACTGCAGGGCGATAGAACGGGGTGGGTCTTCATGGAACACATGGGTCTTCATGGCCAACCCATCATGGGCCCGTTAGCTCCCACTGACTGACTGTCGGGGGAGTCTGGAAGCAGTACTGTTTCCTATAGAGCGGGGGTGGTTGCGGACCTTACGGCGTCTGCTCTTGAATCGACCATCGGCCATCCGATCCTGGGTGAACAGCCGGGTAAAGGACGCCGTGGTCCGCGATAGATTCGGTATACACCGTTTCACCGCTTCGTAAGGGAGAGGACCGCGCAAGCGACCTCGAACTCGTAACCAATTGAGAGACTGGAGTAATCTGGTCACAATTTAAAGTAAGGGCGTGAGTGTAAGCCCGCCGGGTAACACTTCTGGCTATCTCGCGGTTAAGGCGTTGGCCTCTTACCTGCTTGTGGCGTAGCCAGATGGTGGACTGTTTTGTCCTCAAGTCTTCTGCGCTTACTCCAGGGAGATAGAACGACTAATCGTTAAAACTTCCTGAGGTGACGGGCTCGCCCGCTGTAGTCGACAATCCAAGTTGTGTGTGTGTGTATTCCTCCGCGATAGCGCACAAACGCTTAAACCGGTTAAGCTGAAATTTGGGATGCAAGCATCATTTGACCATGGCTTGAGTTGAAAAGGTTGTGGTTTAAATCGATCCACCATCGGCTGCCCCAGTCATATTTCAATCAATTTACTTATAGACTTGAAATTTGGTACACAGATGCCTTATTGAGCCAAAATCACACAGTGAAATTTTGGATGGAATATCTCATATATAAGCTACCTTTAAATATTTAAATTTCGTTATATATTTTAACCAAATATTAATGCCTCCGGTGACAAGTCGTTTCTCGGCTAAGGGCCTCAAGAGGTGGAACTGAACTTAACCGAGATATGGCGCTCATCGATTTTTCTTATGAAGTTAATATTCAGATGAAATCAGACCTTGGCTACTTGTGTGGGAAGTCGTGAGGTGACAAAACCGATATTTTTTTATTATTACATTTACAATAGCTTTAAAGATGACAAGTTTTTTAAGCGATAATGTTGATGCAAATAGTTTACTATCGTTGCAAATGAAAATAAGTATGTGGCATCAAACTCGCCACTTTACTTGTAAGTTAAACGATGTTATATTCTTCATGTAGTTTGTATTCGATTTGTTCCCCCATGTGTATCATTATAATTAAAGTCACAGTTGACAACGCTGTTTGGCTGGCCCGCGACGCGCGGACGGCCGGGCGGAGGCGGCGCCCCGCCAGTGGCCGCCAGCAGTGATAAATCGTTTCCCGAGCGGAGCGCACGCCGCCTTGCCGCCCGCTCCGCATTTACGTAACCGCACTATCTGTTAAGAAATATATTTTACGTCGTATCCAAAGTGCTGTATTTCATTGTTCGTCTGGCCCATCTACCTATAAGTACAACGTCTGAAATTCGTAGCATATTATAATTGGTATGATTAATTATGTGCTCTGTACCCTATAGGGTACGGTAAACGACAAGTAAAGCTGGCCATATACCCCATGGGAAACGGCCGTACGGGCGGCGATATTTGCGGGAGTTGTATCCTAATACGCGTTCTCTGTCTAGTAATACCAACTATAATACCTTGCCCTTAAACCAACCGATCTAAACATAATACAGGCTTAAACGCATACTTTAGGCTGTTACGGCTAGTCAGTAACGGCTCCCAGCAGCTTGGGCAATAAGACCTGCTCGAGACGACTTTGGGTCCTTGAATCGGCTTGGGTCGGCTTAACTTGCGGTTCAACTTCTATCCGGTAGCCTCCTCGAAGAGGTTGAACTAGAAAGGACGCTGTTCCACCTGTCACGTATGTACTAGCTATTGGGCCCTGTTGCAGTTTGGCCACTAAGACCCAGTTGTATAGGGTCGGTCAAATGCACGGGTCAACACCCATTCGGCGGCCTCCACGCACATGTGAGAGCCAGGGTAGGACGCTGGCCTGCGGGCCAGTCTTCCCTAGGAGTAAACCTTCAGGTGCTCCTGGACGGTTTGCGCACCGTGCGGCGTCATCTAATCGATTGTTCATTCTGACTAACAGCCGGGGGAGTCTGGAAACAGTAACAGTAGTAGAGCGGGGGTAGATGTTAACCTTATGGCAACTGCTCTTCAAACGACCATTTGGCCACCCGATCCCGGGTGATTAAGCCGGGCAAAGGATGCCGTGGTCCACGATAGATTCGGTAGACACAGTATCACCGCTACGTAAGGAAGACGACCAGTCATATTACCAGTCATATTAATTTCTTTTCCAATTTCTCCCCACAATTTTGATTTTATCGCCATGTTTTTATATGAATTATCATTCGTATTATATAGGCAGGGGTGTCTCCGAACATATTCTATCAGTTTTTCAGTCGTACGTCGGACGCTTTCAAGAAATTTGTAAACAAATACAACGCCGGCGTCAAAGTGTTCTAGCGCGAGGTCATAGCGCCGCGTACTGCCAGCGCCCGCGCTCTGTTTGACAGTATAATACCGTCACAGTACAACATAACTCGGCGCTATAACACAGCGTCAGTATTTACCAGAGGGCTCTCTAGTCATACTTCAATCTCGAAATATCGCAGTTAGAGACTTGAAATCCGGTCATCCGAAATCCGGTCATCCGGAAAACGGTCATTCGGAAAACGGTCATCCGAATGATGACCGCATGATGAATTTCAGCTCAGTCGGATGAAGCGTTTGGGCGCTATCGTGGAGAAATATATATACACACACACACACAAAAGTGCGTTCATAAGAACCTAAGTAAAGCACTCTAGCACTCACATAACAGCACTCTAAAAGGCGGGATGGGAACCCATGGAAGAAGAAAAATATTTTCTCCAGAATTTTATACATCCTGACTACTTGGTCAATCTTCTTAAAAGTTAAAGCACTCATGATAAGATGGGATAGGACCCCCTCTCCCCCCTATTTCCCCTTCCACCTTCCCCGTAGAGTTTTTACTCATACCCAAGTACGCAGGATTTACAAAATTCCTGGCGAAAATATTCTTCTTCTGTTCCTATGCCGCCTTCATCTAAAGTGTTTTAACTTGGAAGACGATAGATCAAGCACTCAGGATGCATATAGTTTCCGAAATAAATACTCTTTATCAGATTATTCTATCAAAAATGAAGATTTTTCGTATTTCTATGATTGAAATCCCAAAAAGTAATTAGAGACTTAAAACACTGACATAAAACACAACGACTAGGTCACACTCGGTTCGCCCACATTTCGTTTTGTCTTCATACCTTTTGTTTGGATAATTAATCAGTCATTAGAGTATTGCGTAGTTGAATTTTTATTTCAATTTACGGTTTTTTCAACTTTACCCATTAACCCCTCAAATGTGAGGCGTCCCTTAAGGGATGCCTTGGCAAAATGTATACAAAATGTATATAAATTTATATAAATATAAATATAAATGTAAATGTGCGCCGCTTTATAGTAATCCGCTCTATAGTAATGCTATAGCTCTATAGTAAACCCCGCTCTATGTAAATGTAAATGTAAATTTATATACATTTTGCCGTAGGCAACCCGAGCTAATCGCCATTCATTTGAGGGGTTAACGACCGAGGCTAAAAATGAATAAAAAATGGTAAATTACCGTAAACACCTTCGTATAATGGATGCTGTTAGCAAGACTACTCCCACCCTAACCTTTTTTGCCTACACAATTATGAGGAAGGTTTACGAGTGTAAACTTTGGCAAGTTCATTACCGTTTCTTACGGCGAAAAAGTTCATTCACCAATATCTTTCCTATTGTCCATCAAGGGTAAACGAATCGGAATACTTTTACTTTCCCGCCAGATGAAAGTGTTGTGAACATCATTCGACATGCAAGCATCATTCGGTCATGGCAAGAATTGAAAAGGTTGAAATATCTAAAAGATTTTTGTTTGAATGTCTTGTATACAAGCAACGATTTTTTTTAAATATCGCCGTATTTAAGAAAATACCACCTAATTTAAAATATATATATATATATATATATACTAGCTGACCCGGCGAACTTCGTACCACCTAACAGTCAATGAATGTCTTGTTACAGATTAGATGAACTCAATTTATGATTTTATTAAAGTAATCCAATTAATACAAAATAAATATTAAGTTCACTACTTTATTAAGATAATAACACATAAAGAAATATAAAAGTACAAAAATTAAATATACCAATCGCGTGTCAGAAAGACATGATTGAATTAAACTATTGTGCAGCATGGAATGCACTCGGTTTAATTCTCGTCATTGAAGCACCTTGTGATATACGACATTTTTTGTTTTTCTTTTATTTTTATTTTTCACCAACTTTCCAATTTTTCTTTTTAAGTTATTCTGCCATTCGGGACGGAGACAAATACAACAAATCAAAAACCATAAAAATCGGTCCAACCGTTCTCGAGTTATAAGTGTTCGAACAAACCCGACTTTGTTTTATATATATAGATATATATAAAACAAATATGTATTGGATTTTTTTCCCCAAAAAATAAAATGTTTGGGAAAATGTTTTTTCTTTTATTTTATTTTTTCGGAAAATTTTTTTTTTGGAAATAATATGTATGGTAAATGTTTTTCTTTTATTTTATTTTTTACGTAATTTTCCAATGTTTTAGTAGTTATTATGCTATTCGGGACGGAGACAAATACAAAAAAACAAAAACCATGAAAATCGGTCTATCCGTTCTCGAGTTATAACAAACGCGGTTGTTGCACATTGAAAAATTGTGATAATGATGCTTTAAAGTATTTTATATTTTCGTTAATTTTTCAATGTTTTTATATTATTTTGCTATTCGGGGCGGAGACAAATCCAACAAATTAAAAATCATGAAAATCGGTCCATCCGTTCTCTAGTTATATATATGTGTTCGAACAACTATATTGTTCGAACCACTATATATATGTATCTTCGAATGTATGTAAATTGGAACTAAGTATTTTTTATGATGATCTCACTAATAGGTATACATAGGTACGGATGTATATGATGATTGATGATAATGCAAAAGTTATAGGTAGCTACTGCAATATACTCCTATAAACTATGTTAAACGATTTATTTAGGTCAGCATAAACATGCAGATTTTGCGATTTAGAAACGCGTGAGCAAGCCACATATAGCTGGCCGTGGGAAAAACACGGCGTGCCCAAATGTATACCTGCTACCTTTAAGGTTTGACCTTGCGATTTGTTGAGAGTCATTGAAAATGCAACTTTTAATGGGAACTGCAGGCTTTTAAAATTAAATGGTAAGTTATTGGGTATAATTGGGATACGTGGTATATGAACATTGTTTCCCTTGGCTTCTCCAGTTAAGATTGTGGCTTTCACAATATGCCTTCCTAGTTCGGTGACTCGCAACCGAGTACCGTTGCATAATCTTGGCGCGTCCAAGTTACGCATTAACAAAACGGGTACACCTACTTTTAATTCCAACTTATGTGATGGCACCCCAGATAACTCCAAAGAGTTTAGGAAGTAAGGGGTAAGTCGTAGTGTCATCGGATGATATAACTGTGTCGATGGATTTATACACTGATGTTTCGCTGGTTATTTCGTCCAAGATTTTTTTATTTATTTTCGCAACAGTCTCATTTGTTGGTGCCAGTATGGTTCTTTCACACAACCAATTTTAGTCAAGAATATATTGTTGCAGATTTGGAAAAACTTGATTAATGAGTTCGTCTTCCGACTCCACGACATGGCAAAAGTGGTGTGTGAAAAGAACCATACCTTCTTGGTCGGTGTGTAGGTGGCCTTCACCAATTTCTATGAGTTTTTGAGCAAATGCTCCTGACTCGACATCGCTGAATAACTGGACTCGCATGTTAGTGGTAAGATAAAGCTTTTCAACTTTAGTCCACAGATATGATGCTTTCAGACATGCATTAATCTCGTCTGCTGCAGTACCTCTCTCGATAGCAGGTAAAGTCTGTCTGAAATCCCCTGCCAATAACACTACCACACCACCCATCAACTTTTTATTGCGTTGAATGTCTTGTAGACAGAGATCAAGCGCCTCGATGGCGCGTTTGTGTGACATTGTGCACTCGTCCCACACGATCAGCTTACATTATTGCAACAGGTCGCCGCGGGCACTGTTCTTACTGATGTTGCACGTTGGGGTTTCTTCCCTTGCCAGATTAAGAGGTAATTTAAAAACCGAGTGTGCCGTCCGTCCACCGCTCAGTAATGTAGCAGCGATCCCAGAGGAAGCCACTGCTAATGCAACATTACGGTCTTTACGATTTTTTGCTAGAAGCAAATTAAGCAAAAATGTTTTTCCCGTACCCCCCGGGGCATCAAGAAAACAAAGGCCGCCTTCACCAAGCTCAACTCGTTGTAATATTTTGTTATAAATGTCATTTTGCTCGGGTAGCAGGCGTGGCTCAGTTTCGCTTACCTGAGCATCTAATAAAGCGGTATCGTAGCTTAGCTCTTTGATGACATCGGTCGACAGCTCTCCTCGACGCTCTGGTATGGGCATACCGAAGTCGGACAATTTCTTTCCGGAAATTGATATTATTTTGTCCTCTATAAGTCTCAGTGCTTCATTCAAACAAAGATTATTGTTGACTTGATCCATCCTTTCAAATCTGTGCCAGATATCTTGCAAGAGTTTTATACTTATCCCATAGTTGAAGAGGATTTGATAAACCGCAAGTGCATATCAATATTGCAAATAGCTCCCTTATTTGCGAAGGAGAGCGACACAGCACGGCCTCTTCCATTGTGGCATCCCAGTGGTTGTCATCTTCCAACAACCCCAACTTCTCACACGCTTGTCGAAAAGTTTCAAGTTCTTGGCCGTCAACTGTTTTTAGATCCGAGAAGTTAGTGGGGTCCTGTATTACATTTAGCAGCATTCGCAAACAGTAACATTCGAAGTTACTAACGTGCACTGTGTAAATGCGCCCAAGAGCATCTCCTGCTTTCACACCTGGCCAGCCGTCGACAGATGTTCCTTGTAAACGACGTTTCCATTCTTTTAACGACACGTTCCAAGTATAGTAGCGGGGTACGTCAACATAAAGTAATGTTTTTGCAAATGCGTCATTTTGGCAAAGCAGGAATAATGCAGTTAGTGTCGTCTTAGGTGGTGCGGTGCGTTAAAAATACTTCTTGTATTTTTTGAACAGTGTTTATTTCCACACCTTGGACGTAATCAGAACGCCTATTAACTTGTGCTTCCTTATCGCCCATGAAATAAACTTGCAGTTTGTTGCCTGAAGTTGCCTGCTGAAGACGCTGAGCTTGGGTCTGTTCGGGTGTCTCAGCAGCCCGTTGAGATGCCAGATACTCAGCATTCTGTCGACGCCGATCTCGGGACTGATCTGGTGTCTCAGCAGCCCTTTGAGATGCCACATACTCAACGTTCTGTTGGCGCCGAGCTTGGTACTGCTCTGGAGTCTCATTAGCTCGTTGAGATGCCAGATACTTAGCATGCTGTCGACGCCGATTTTGGGACTGACTGATCGCTCAGACGCACGGCTTTATCTTCAGATGCACAGCCTTGATGTATTGCGTCAGGTTTCTCCTGGTGGTGAAGTTATTGCGGCATTCGGGACACTGATAATCGGGCAGTTTAAGATGCGAAGCATCGATGTGAGTGTTGAGCAGGGCCCTCCCGGTGAAGGAGCGGTCGCAATGCGGGCACTCGAACTGCTTGGATTGGAGATGCACCGCTTGAAGTGCGTCTCGAGGTCGCCCTTCGCTGCGAACGATCCGTCGCTTTCGTGACAGGGGAACGCTTTGAGTCGCCTGTGCACCGTGATCACGTGGCGGTTCAAACTATTTTTCTGAAAGAAGGCCTTGTCGCACTCGGAAATCTCTGATCTTTCTATGTACGCTGGCGACTTTTTCTACTCTTCCTAAAAAATACAATACCTGCTTATTCAATGAAAATTACAGCAACATACTAATTAATAGTCAAAAAATAATTCTAATCTGCTAATTGTGAAACAAAATCACGCCTTTTACCTATGCAATGGAGATAAAAACGAAGTAATTTCTATAATTACCTACTAACCACAAACAAATTACGCTTTCGTTGTTTTATTGTAAGTAATAATTAATTTACGATTACGATGATAACATTTATTAGGGACACATTATGGACACAGCTGTCAATGACGTCGCCATAGTAACGTCGCGCAATCGTTACAAACTTTCGCGTTTATAATATTAGTAGGAAGTAGGATTGTTGAGAAAATTTTCAAAATATATGTTGACGCTTAGAATTTAAATTTCGAATATCAATTTCTTAGATTTTTCCTACTTACTTGACAGTTATCGTTATATTTTAGATAATTCACACTATATCTTTATAAATTATAGCCTATGTGTTATTCTGATGTGTAAGCTATATTATTGTAAAGTTTCATCAAAATCCATTCAGTAGTTTTTGCTTGAAAGAGTAACAAACATCCATACATACATACAAACTTTCGCGTTTATAATAGTATAGGATATATATATATATATATATATATATATATATATATATATATATATATATATATATATATATATATATATATATATATATATATATATATATATATATATATATATATATATATATATATATATATATAATTTAAATACCATGGAAATGCTACAAAATACTAAAATATGCTACTTTTGCTAACATAGTCACTTGATACGATCACAATGGAGTGAGAGGGGGGGTTTGGGGGGGGGGGGGGGTTGGCGAGGTAGAGGGGGGGGGGTTGAAGAAGTATTTCCGGTGTTTTTTCCTCGTCGACGTCCGAAAAACTCATTTTTTTACAAAAACCACGTTGTATTACTATTAGGCATAACGCCATTGGCATGTAACCCCGTTCTTTACTTTTATCAAATAAGATACATATTTATTGTTAAAAATTTCATCGTAACTAAATATTAACCACGTTTTGGCAATTAGGATTTTACAAAGAAACGCAACGTGTGGATGGCAGTCACAGTTCCAAACATTGATTAATATTCTCTTATGTTCAGTAGCCCAATAGATAGTGTTTTAAACACTCCGTTACGGTATCATGTCACAAAATAAAGCAATAATAAAATAACAAACAGTTTTTGACGTGACAACGTCTTACAATTCGATGGAGCTGGTTGCACGCACGAAAAAACATGACTCATGCGGCGTTACCTCGCTCTGAGGCGTTTCATTTCATGGCGGACCGTGGCAATTGATTGGAATTTCTTACAATATCGCCGCACTCGACAAAAAGTACTATAACTATGAAACTACTATAGCAATCATAAAAAGAATAACTGCAAAGATCGCATTGAAATTCGTATATAGAATATTGAAATCTCATTTTGTAAAACAATTAGATAGTTATGAATAAATATGAGAAAGTCGAAAAAGCAAAAAAAAAACTTGGCATTTCTGACTTGTACTTGTCTTACGGCAAAATACGGAACCCTATTTAGAAATTGTAAATGCTATCGTGATCTTTATTAGATTCTCTATCAAAGATAATATTTCGTTTTGCTTATTTAGACACAAAAACATTTAGATATTAGCTCATAAAATCAATATAAATTTTGATGATTTCTCGATCGAAAAAATGATGATGTTTGACAATGGAATTTTACCAGAAATATCCGCCAGGAAAAATATACCAAAAGAAAAAAAAATCTTTTGAAAAATGCAACCATTCCATCAGTATTTTCTTATGACGTTGTCACGTTCAACTATCGTCAGTAAACCGACTTTACAGACAACCGATTTTTTTTTAATCAAAGCTCTTATCATTTTAATATTATTTACATAGGATGTCAATTTGTAATTTGGTATACTAGTTTCAATACGTAATAATTACGATCTTAAATTTTCAAATAAATTAATAGGTACCAATCTAATCTCTCCTTATTATTTATGTCATATAATCAGCCTATATAACAATTCCATAGATGTAAAAAAAATGCGTTAAATAATGTTTTTTTGACGTGACAACGTCTGATAAATCGATGGAGCCTGCTGCACGCACGAAAAAACATGACTCATGCGGCGTTACCTCGCTCTGAGGAGTTCCATTTATTATATTTATTATTCAATATAAATGCTGCCATCTACCGGTTGCGACAAGAATTATTTACTAACCTCAGTCTAAAATAGTACGAATGAAAATCACTAGATTGATTTAAATTCTTGACATAATTTTATATGTATTCTTGATATACGGAATGTTATTACTGAACGGACAGTTTTCTTGTGGGATAACGAAGTGCAACAAAGTAAGCAACTTTTATAAAAAAAAAAAAAAGTATGAAAAGCTATCATTACGATGCGCTATCTAGCGGTTGGTAAAATGTCGCTGATATTGTTTATTTACGACGTATTACCTACCGCTAGATGGCGCAGCGTGCTCAAACGCTACTCAAATCGTTATTTAACAGTTTGAGATTTCAAACTTTCAAATTTAAAAAACACAATAAACTTTAAACAATAAACAATTATACAATTATACAGCTACACAATAATACATTTACATGTTGTAGTCAAATCGGTGAGAATCGGTATACACCGTTTCACCGCTTCGTAAGGGAGAGGACCGCGCAAGCGACTTCCAACTTGTAACCAATCGAGAGAGTGGAGTAATCTGGTCGCAATTGGAAGTAAGGGCGTGAGTGTAAGCCCGCTGGGTAACACTCCTGGCTATCTCGCGGTTAAGGCGTTGGCCTCTTACAGGTTTGTGGCGATGTTCGACTTTGGACTGTTTTGTCCAAGTCTTGTGCGCTCACTTCATGGAGATAGAACGACTAATCCTTAAAATTTGCTGAGGTGACGGACTCGCCCGCTGTAGTCGACAACCCTAGTTAACCTGATTCTACATCTTGCGGTGTCGACTACAACGGGCGAGCCCGTCACCACAGGACGTTTTAACGATTAGTCGTTCTGTCGCCCTGCAGTGAACGTAGAAGACTTTGGACAGTACAATCCTACGTCCAGCTACGTCACAACCCGCAAGAAGCCGACGCCTTTACCGCGAGATAGCCAGTATGTTACCTGGCGGGCCGACACTCGCGCCCTTGCTTCCAATTGTGACCAGATTTCTCCGGTCTCTCGATTGGTTCCGAGTTCGAGGTCGCTTGCGCGGTCCTCTCCCTTACGAAGCGGTGAAACGGTGTGCACCGAATCTATCGCGGACCAAGGCGTCCTTTGCCCGACTCTGAACCGGGATCGGATGGCCAATGGTCATTTCAAGAGCAGTCGCCGTAAGGTAGACAACCACCCCCGCTCTATAGGAAACAATACAGTTCCCAGACTCCCCCGATTGTTAGTCGGAGAGCACAGTCGATTGGCTTGCGCCGCTCGGTGCGCAGACCGTCCAGGAGCGCCAGAGGTTTGATTCCCAGGGTAGACTGGTTGACCCAGTGTCCTACCCAGGTTCGCACCCCATGCGTGGAGGCCATCGGATGGGTGTTGACCCGTGAGTGTGACCGACCCTGAACGCATGGGTCTTCGTGGCCACCTCATCATGGGCCCATTAGCTCCCACCTGATTCTACAGTCAAGATCGGCTCCCTACAAGAATACTCTTACACGGTCAACAGCACAGACACACAATTTATAATACGCATTGAATTATGATAGCCCGTTCTATATTTTACCATAACATGGCTGCTGCACCCGGGGTTGGCTCTCGATGTGGGGTCTCCTTAACGGTCAACAGCACAGAAACAAAATTTTGTTTACGCATTCAATTATGATTGCTCGTTCTAAGTTTAACCGCGATACGGCTGCTGCACCCAGGATTGGCTTCCCACGAAGGGACTCCTCAACGGCCAACAGCAACAACACAAAATTCTGTATGATAACATTCAATCATGACAGCCCGTTCTAAGTTCCACTATGACATGGCTGCTGCACTCAGGGTTGGTTCCGGACAGAGAATTTTAATAAAAGCTTTTTTTTTTAAAATGTGGTTTTAATGTTACCTTATTGTTTATTATTTATGATTCTTCTAGAGCGTTTCTGAAGGGAGAAAATATGCTGCCTAAAGTCTACGGTACACTGAGCCCACTGCTGTGTGAACATTATAATAAAGCCTCGTGCCATTGTGCTATCTCTTTTATGTGGATTAGTAAACAGGAAGTTCGAGGCGAGTCAACTCAGCGAGCTTGAATTCATTACCATTTTCCGAATAAGTTAACAATGATTAAGCGTATTTTTCAGTCAGCAACCCCCCCGCACAAATCCTGCCCTTATCAAAGCGAACATTGACCTTTCGCCTCAAAGCGCCCTTACATTCTGAGATTTATCATAAGGTGACCCTCAATAGACATTGTTCTACTGAGAATTCTATATTTTATTAAAACTAAGTTGTTTCTCCATTTTGTGGCTGTATGCTCTGATTGCTTTTTGTAGGTCTTTTATTTCGTGGAATATAAAAGTTTGAAATTGAGATCCTGTGGCTCAACCACGCGGGGACATCATTTATTTTAATATAAAGAGAGGAAAGAAATTCTCACACGATTTTTTTCTACTATATAAAAATACCGTTGTGTCACCTGATACTTTCCCGGCAAGTAGACAAGCTTTCCACGCCAAATCCCTCCGCTAACCTACCCACGCGCGTTAATTCGATGTATGTTTGTAGTATTTCCCGTGTTATTAAAATAGTATTTTCTTAAATATTAGACCCTTACATGTGACATTGGCGTTTTATATGAAATAAATGAATAGTTTAAAAAAAAAACACTAAAAACACGCTTTTATAATTTTATTATAATTATAATTTTATAAAAAAAATATTAGAAACGCTAAAAACACGTAAAAACCACATCATCAGACCTTGAAACCTAATCGTGGGCAAAGTTCATTCCAAGACTTTTCTAACAAGTCCAAACACAGCTATGATACGATGTTCCATCATGAAGTTCCAGTTCATATCTTCCGACTCCGACAACGTAAAGTTTGTGACGTTGTAGGAAGTAATCTCTGGATCTACTTAACCGATTGAAAATTCTTTTACCAATAGAAAGCCACGTTATTTGTGAGTGTCATAGGCTATATAATAATCCGAAACATGAAAAGACTGTTTCGTGGTAGTCGGATTTCCAATGTAAGTCGGAATAAACGGCCAACGAAAACGTTTCTAACTAACGCTGCCTTAACGATGAGAGATATGATTAGGTTCTAGAGAAAAGTTGTAGAGCTTGATAATGCCTACAAAAAAGTCAGCGACAGCATATGTGTAAATTTTATATATAAGTCACAAAAAGTAGTTTTTCAAATTAAAAAAATAATTTAAATCGTTAGGTCATGTTTATTGGTCATATTATCAACAATTATGAATTCATATCAAAATAAGTAAATTTATCGTCTCAAGTGCATAAAACAAAAGATTTTTCCCTTTTACTGCATATAATTTCACTTTTACTGCATAAATGGTTAAAGAGATAAGACACTCACAAATAAGACACTCACGAGAAGACACTCACAAATAACGGTAATATAGTCAAATTGCATGCAAATACATACATAGGTACATATGCAGTAAAAATATAACCCTTCTTTTGGCAGTCAGGAAATAAATCATAGCACTCAGTCCTAATTAAACCACACTCATAATTTCATCACATGCAAAAAGTTTTACCGCCCAACGAAGTGGGCACGGGTCAGCTAGTAGTTACATACAGGTCGACCTAATAAAAGTGTGTTAAAAAATAAAAAAATGAAATATTTAATCAATCAAAGTATTTTTATTTTTATTATTATTTATCTGTAGTTTCTATGTATTTATTATTATAATATACATATACTATATTATAAATTATATTTTTTTATGTATGTATGTATATTTGGATGTATGTATATGTATATTTATGTGTATATGTTTATGTATGTGAGCTGTATTGATACTTTTATTTAATATTACACGGTTGGCTGTAAGAAATCGTGAAACGATAAGCCCGCCGTTTGTCAACATAGAATTTAAGTTTTCTTTACCCATGTAATTTTTTTTTGTTAGTACAATAAAGGTATTTTTCATTTCATTTTTTCATTTTTTACCATTGTTATCAATGTACTTTTGCTTTTTTATAGGTATTGATTCCTTCCTGAAAAAAATGTGGGAGCGAGAATCAATAAAATCTTTGAAGGCGGTTTGGACTGCTTCATCGAAATTGATTTTCTTTTCTTGAAAGAAATTTTCCGAATTTCGGAAAAAGTGGTAATTTGTTAGACAAGGTCAGGGAAGTATGGTGATGTCGGAGACATTTCAATTGCAGCTCCTCTAAATTACCGACTGTCTTTTGTGCACGCTAGACACAGTTCTAGCGTTGTCCTGAAGCAGCAGTGGGCTAGTGCAATTGACCACTTTGATTATTTTGGTTATTTAATCTAGGTTTTATATCATGGTTTACAATTGTCGCAATACATATCTGCCGTAATCGCCTGGCCAGACTTTAAGAAGCAGTAGTGGATGACACCAGCACTGGTCCACCAAACACTCACCAGTAACTTTTTCTGAGTCAATTTTCGCTTGGAGGATTTTGCCGGTTCTCCTGGGTTCAACCATTGTGATGAGCATTTCTTATTATTGTACAGGATCCATTTTTTTTATCACAAGTAACGATACGATTTAAAATTCCCTCGTCAATGTGATACTAACAAGTGCTCGGTTTTAACCATCACTAAGAAGGAAACACCTCGCTTTTTCCCAAACACAATAAACGGATCAATTTCGAAAAGGTCAACCGAGGTGAGAGAACTGGGAATTACATTTAAAACGCAGTTGAATTTCCGTGTACACATAATAAATTTTGACATTCGTGCTAGCAAAATTGTCGGTTTTGTTATTTGCATATGCAAACAGTTTAATAATACGCATGTAATATTTCTACTATATAATTGTTTACTTCGTAGCCTACTTTTACATTTACATTTACATTTACATTTTCGTCGTGTCCAATTGACGGCTACAGACCGCTCTTGGACGTGTCAAAATAATTGGGTTAGGTAGTAAGTCTCGTTACTACTCTTTACTGAACATACATAGGTAGTCAAGAATTAACTACTAGATTATCAAATTATAAATATAAATAATCAAAACAGAAGCCTAATATTTGAAATAGTTATTAATTCGAAAAGATTTAATTCGAAAAGAAAAGATGCATTTTAAACATATAATCGAGCGTATTCAATCATTTTTTTAAAGCTGCACATAAATGAATGCAATATGAATTTATTACACAAAATACAATATTTATCCATATTTTTTTCCGTCCGGATTCGTGCAAGGAATGGTAGGATACAACACTCTTGAAACGCTTCGATATATTTCCCTAATTATATTTGCATATAAATCAATTCAAGAAACAATTTATTTGCCGTAGATACTATGTAAGTTTGAATTGTATGTACCGGTAAGTTACATAGCTAGAAGATCGCATCTATTATTTAATGTGGCGTACCATCGACAAATATTCTGAAGATTGGCCAGTGGGAAGGATTTGTGAGGGACCACCCCTTACTAGACTCCAAATTATTCGATGTGAGGTGGCGGTGTCAACTTGCGGGTTATCTCCGTATTAAAAGTCAATTTAAAGCGTATCAGAAGGTATTTATTGAGAGTTCGATATTGCCAGTTTGTAACGCTTCTCGAATAGGATATATTGACGAGAATGTAGTGGCTATCTGCCTGAAGTTACGAGGATGTATGGATAAGGATTGTACTTGTGCTCCGAGTATCTCGTACAGGGCACGGCTCGAGTCTGTGGGAATACAGACTGATGCGTCTCGCCTCGATAAGAAAAGAAAGGAAGAAAGGTACCCAAGAAGCCGGGCCCGTTGACTCAACTCGTGAGAGTGGTACCGGGTCGTCGCTGTCTTGGGGGATATGATCACTCGAGGAATGATACTTTGGTCATATTTTCGCCGCTTTATATAGGCCAAGAAATGATGCAATCCAAAATATTCCGAGTAAAAGTATTGTTTCATCGTGCTGATTCATCGCTGTACGAGGTAGGATAATGGCTGAATTTGTGTCAGTGCATTTCACTGGAAATCAATGCATTTGTTGACTGCATGTAACGATACTTAAGGGTCGTTACAGATTATAGATCTCCTTAATTCCTTACCCACTGAGATAGACATCTTTTGCATATCTCTTTAGCAACTAAAAAGGCAACTCTCTGCGATTTTACGTTTTTCATAATCTTTGTTTTACTTCGTTTTATTTTATTATGTTTTTTTTTATGTCAGCATTAGTTTAATTATGCATGTCAGTTATTATGGACACACTCTAGATTTCATATTCAACGTCGAATTTGTTTCTTCTGTAATACATTTGTATAATAATTGAAATAAATTATTAAATAAATCTTTCGCCCAGATACATGCTATATTTTGGACTAGTTGAGTATGCACTGAGCATGGTCATGTGAATGTGGGACGTCGTTTACTTTGCACCGTTACCTATTATGAGCATTTTATGTATTTCCTTTGTTTGTCTGAAATAAATAAATAAATGAACTATCTAACATTAAAGCCTGCCACAGAGAGCGACGCACGATGGTACACGCCCACAATTGTCACAGAAGCTACGTGGCTCGATATATTTATTTATTTATTTGTTACAACTTGGTAGAGAGTTAACAGTGAGATCGTAGAGATATAATTTGTAACTATTTATATAAGCAATAAGAAAATGAACACAACCCATACGATCATTCTAGACGAATGCCCAACTAGACCGAACTGCCTGTATCTGGGCATACGAAATATATAGCCTTTGTTTGTGAGTAGTACTGACATTTGAGTAGTACTGACTAATAGACTACTTTCAATACTAACACTAAGATAATGGCATAACATAGTACACATATTAATACAAATATATATGACAAAGGGTTAGTTACATACATATATACACATATACACATACAAACATACATACATATATAATAACACACACACACATACATCTACATACACACATATTTTAAATTAATGTATGAAGCAATTCTTTTTCAGTCTCTGTACGACCTACTTCGTAAAGGAGCCATTTTTAACACGCTTTTATTAGGTCGACCTGTATGTAACTATGCAATGGAATCTAAGGTAACTAATTTAACCATCTTCCAAGGATCGTAGCGTCATGAAAATTGGCAGCTGTATGTAGTTCTGATGACCATACAATAATATGGTACTGTCGAACTGATCTGATGATGGAGTCGGAAGATATGAACTGGAACTTCATGATGGAACATCGTATCATAGCTGTGTTTGGACTTATTAGAAAAGTCTTGGAATGAACTTTGACCACGATTAGGTTTCAAAGTCTGATGATGAAGCCGGAAGATAGGCACTGGCATTCCATGATGGAATATCGTATCATAGCCGTGTGTATGTGAATATCGTATCATAGCCCAAAAGCGTGTTTTTAGTGTTTTTTTAAACATTAATTTATTTTACTTTTATCTGAAATTGGTGTACATTTTGAACATTTTTTACTGACTCTTCTAAAATATAAAAAAAAATTGGGGCGTTGAATACAACTGTCTTTGGGCAAAGGTTCTATGTATAGCAACGCGCGCACACACTGCTAGCTGAACTACGCCACGCTAACGTCTATTTCGTCTCGATTACCTTAGAGAGCATACGTGTTCAAGTGCAAACGTCACTATTTTAGCTAGATTGTTCAGCAGATGACGAATCCAAAGACGAATACGATTACTTAGTTCATCGAATAATAGAGAACAAAAAAAGTAGATTTTTGCGAATTCAATGCTGTGCGGCTTTGAAGCCGCAAAGTCTGTATACTTTGCATATTTCCATTCCTTATTAAGTTATGGTCTCATGTTTTGGGGAATGGCGGCAAATTCGGTAAAAATCTTTAGACTTCAAAAAAGAGCGATTCGCAATTTATTTATCATATCATCGCTAACATCTCGCAGGCCGTATTTCATTGAATCTAGTATCATGACAATGTATGCCGCTTATATATACCAGGGTGTTATGTACACACGAAAAAATATCAGCACCACTCCAACAAATTCGGATGTTCATTCACATAAAACGCGAAACAAACAAGACTTGCGTCCTTGCAAAGTGCGACTAAGTAAGGTTAGAAATAGTTTCCTGTAGCAGTCCAATATTTTTTATAATAATATTCAATTGTGCGTCAGGGGTCTTGGAGACGTTCAATTTAAAAGCAAGATCCAGGATATGCTTATTAAGAACCCAATGTATTCTGACTCTGAGAGTATTGATTTTCCTAATCTGCCATAATTATTTATATTACAATCATTTCTTATTTTAAGCTATTGCATAGCTTTTATCGCGGGCCTAGGCCAGCGCGGCGACCGAATGAAGAAATTTCTTAACGAAAATTAATGATTTTAAACTGACAATTACGTCTAAACGAGTACTGCTTACGATTCGAAAAAAATATATGTTAAACAAGAACATTTTCTTAATATTCTTAGCTTTAAATATTTTAGATTTTGTTTATATTACATAGTGTAATTAATTTGTGAAATTAGGTCTAACCGAACACAAAAACGACTACTACGCAAATACTATCTAGCGTATTATTATGAAACCTGCACTATTTTAAAGATAATTAAATTATCTGTTTTTCTATCTACGTTTTTTTCGAATAATCAGTTTTTTTTGCTTTATCGGATAAAAAATTCGTGCGCGGCGCTCTATCGGAAGACGTTCAAATTATTCCGAATCATTTGCTACCGCAGCCGCAAATGATTCGGAATAATTTGAACGTTTTCCGATAGAGCGCAGTTATCTGATATCAGAAAAAATAAAATAAATAAATAATTATATATGCATAAGTTGTTAAAAATGCTATGCAATAGCTTTACCGCGGTAGTCCCCGAGTGCCACACGTATTTTTTTTTCATTTTATTTTCTAATATTGATTATTTATATTACTAAATACAATTATTGATTATCAATAATAGGTTATAATAAAAAAAAATATATTGACTATTTCTATTGCGACATTGTTATTGATTTGATTTTATATTTTTTATTATTTTAATATAACTGTTTTACAACCGACTCTTCGTTTTTATATTTTGACTATCTGCAGTATTTTAGCAGCTCCAATTATTTTAAAAAGATCCTAAATCTTTATTTCAAATTGAAAAATTAATTGTTTTACAACTAAAAAATAATAGTCGATATTAAAAAATATATATATACCACATAAGGTATAATACCAGTTATTCAATTTGACTATGTATACGAAGAGAAGGGATTCCTACCAACTGGCTTATTTAAAAAAAAATAAATACGTGTGGTACTCGGGGACTGCCGCGTTAAACCTATTGAATAGCATTTTTAACAACTTATGCAATTATAATTATTTATTTATTTTATTTTTTCTGATATCAGATAACTGCGCTCTATCGGAAAACGTTGAAATTATTCCGAATCATTTGCGGCTGCGGTATCGAATGATTCGGAATAATTTAAACGTCTTCCGATAGAGCGCCGCGCAGAATTTTTTATTCGATCAAGCAAAAAAAACGGATTATTCGAAAAAAATCGTAGATAAAAATATAGATAATTAAATTATCTTTAAAATGGTGCAGGTTTCATAATAATACGCCAGATAGTATTTGCGTAGTAGTTCTTTTTGTGTTCGGTTAGACGTAATTTCACAAATTAATTACACTGTGTAATATAAACAAAATCTAAAATAGTCAAAGCTAAGAATATTAGGAAAATGTTCTTGTTTAACATATATTTTTTCGAATCGTAAGCAGTACTCGTTTAGACGTTTTTGTCAGTTTAAAATCATTAGTTTTCGTTAAGAAATTTCTTCATTCGGTCGCCGCGCTGGCCTAGGCCCGCGATAAAGCTATGCAATAGCTTAAAAAACTAAACCAACAAAGCGTACGTATAAAATCGAAGACTTTCGCGGTTGTTTGACATTATAAATAGGATAGAAAACGAATTTACCGCGTGAAATTCGTAGCACCCGTCGTTTCGGTGAAGTTGCAGCCGCCGTTGTCAAGGGTAGACTGAAGAGCTGCCGTTGTTTTGCGGGTAGGCCGCATACCGCTGGCGCCACTGCGTAGGTTATAACGGTGGTGGGGGGCCGGGCTCAGAGAGCGCTAATTTTTAAAATCCGTCTTGCACACGACACTCACTGTATCCTGTCTTACGTATTTGCGTTCGGCGTTCGGCGGCGGGAACATTCACCCAAGCAGAAGAGAACATCTGCTTGTAATCAATTGGTACTTCCCTACTGATAGATACAAGTTAATGTATTAACTGCTTCAATACTACTGGGAGCTAATGGGCCCATGCTGGGTTGGCACGAAGACCCATGTGTTCAGGGTCGGTCACACTCACGGGTCAACACCCATCCGATGGCCTCCTCGCATGGGGTGCGAACCTGGGTAGGACACTGGGTCAACCAGTCTACCCTGGGAATCAAACCTCTGGCGCTCCTGGACGGTCTGCGCACCGAGCGGCGCAAGCCAATCGACTGTGCTCTCCGACTAACAGTCGGGGGAGTCTGGGAACTGTATTGTTTCCTGTAGAGCGGGGGTGGTGGTCTACCTTACGGCGACTGCTCTTGAAATGACCATTGGCCATCCGATCCCGGTTCAGAGTCGGGCAAAGGACGCCTTGGTTCGCGATAGATTCGGTGCACACCGTTTTACCGCTTCGTAAGGGAGAGGACCGCGCAAGCGACCTCGAACTCGGAACCAATCGAGAGACCGGAGAAATCTGGTCACAATTGGAAGCAAGGGCGCGAGGGTCGGCCCGCCAGGTAACACTGGCTATCTCGCGGTAAGGCGTTGGCTTCTTGCAGGTTGTGACGTAGCTGGACGTTGGATTTGTTCTGTCCAAAGTCTTCTACGTTCACTGCAGGGCGATAGAACGAGAAAATCGTTAAAACGTCCTGTGGTGACGGGCTCGCCCGTTGTAGTTGACACCGCAAGTTGTTGCTTCAATACGCATGGGAGCTAACGGGCCCATGATGAGGTGGCCACGATGACCCATGTGTTCAGGGTCGGTCACACTCACGGGTCAACAACCATCCGATGGCCTCCACGCATAGGGTGCGAACCTGGGTAGGACACTGGGTCAACCAGTCTTCCCTGGGAATCAAACCTCTGGCGCTCCTGGACGGTCTGGGCACCGTGCGGCGCAAGCCAATCGATTGTGCTCTCCGACTAACAGTCGGGGGAGTCTGGGAACTGTATTGTTTCCTATAGAGCGGGGGTGGTTGCGCACCTTACGGCGACTGCTCTTGAAATGACCATTGGCCATCCGATCCCGGTTCAGAGCAGGGCAAAGGACGCCTTGATCCGCGATAGATTCGGTGTACACCGTTTCACCGCTTCGTAAGGGAGAGGACCGCGCAAGCGACCTCGAACTCGGAACCAATCGAGAGACCGGAGAAATCTGGTCACAATTGGAAGTAAGGGCGCGAGTATCTCGAGCCCGCCGGGTTTATTCCTGGCTAACTCGCGGTAAGGCGTTGGACTCTTACGGGTTGTGGCGTAGCTAGACGTCGGATTTGTTATGTCCAAAGTCTTCTACGCTCACTGCAGGTCGATAGAACGACTAATCATTAAAACGTCCTGTGGTGACGGGCTCGCCCGTTGTAGTCGACATCTCAATATGTATCCATAATATATGAGCTTATGGCCGCTGGGAACATTATCGGCATTTGTTGTGTGAGTACATTTGATTGCGTAAAGGGGGCAGGCAAAGGCCAGCTGTGCCGTGCATTAGAGCTACAAGGATTTGATCTCAACGCGACTGGTTTATTGCCCAGTTCGATTCGCTTAACAATGTCTACGCGTTAGGAGGTCCTTATATTTTTGACGAAATTATGTCATTTACTATATTTTGTCAATGTATATCTATATCTATATACCATATCTAGCCGAAGAGAACGAGTCACTCAATTTAAGTATATAGTAATGATACAACAAAATAAGCCGATGAAATCAAAGACTATCGCAGTTGCTGATAATATTAAATAATAGAATAATTTTACAAAAAAATAAACAGACTCTTTTTTTTATGTAACCGCAGCAGCCATGCCATGGTGATACTTAGAACGAGCTATCATAATCTAATGTGTATACAAAATTTTGTGTCTGTGCTGTTGACCGTTGAGGAGTTCCCTCGCTGAAAGCCAACCCTGGGTGCCGCAGTCCTGTCTTGGTGAAACTAAAATCTGGCTGTCGTAATTCAATGCATATACAAAATTTCCTGTCTGTGATGTTGACCGTTGAGGAGTCCTCTCGCCGGGAGACGAATCAAGTCATGCTTACCATAAAAAAATGCATAGTCATCGGAATTGAACCAACATGTAATTTTTTAACTTCATATGATAATATTTATTTAAGAGTTCCCTCAATTCCTCATGGATTACATCATCAGAACGGGATTTGGATAAAAATGGGACCAATCTGGAAGTATATCCTTTCAAATAAAAAATGAATATCTCAAATTGGTTCTTAAATGGCAGAGTTCTGAGGTAACAAACATTGAAAAAAATATATACTACCGAATTGATTGATAACTTAACCCTTTTTAACACGCTTTTATTAGGTCGACCTGTATGTAACTATGAAATGGAATCTAAGGTAACTAATTTAACCATCTTCCAAGGATCGTAGCGTCATGAAAATTGACAACTGTATGCAGTTCTGATGACAATACAATAATATGGTACTGTCGAACTGATCTGATGATGGAGTCTGAAGATATGAACTGGAAGTTCATGATGGAACATCGTATCATAGCTGTGTTTGGAGTTGTTAGAAAAGTCTTGGAATGAACTTTGACCACGATTAGGTTTCAAGGTCTGATGATGAAGCCGGAAGATAGGCACTGGCATTCCATTATGGAATATCGTATCATAGCCGTGTGTATGTGAATATCGTATCATAGCCCAAAAGCGTGTTTTTAGTGTTTTTTTAAAACTATTAATTTATTAGATTATAAGAGTAGTAGGGCAGCGGGTTCGGAGCGCTAATTTCAGAAATACGCCGTACACACAACACTCACTGTATCTTGTGCGCCCTTGCGCTTGTCGATTAACATTGAAAATATTTTAAAAACAGTATTCCACGCAGTAGAGAGTCTTAAACCCATAGTATCTATTGAATTCGATGTTCTTCTTATTTCAGTAGCTCCCTGGGTCATGCGGAGAATGTAAACAGGTTATTTGGATAGCACAATGACATTTCAAAATTGCACCCAGCAGTTACTTCCACATTCAAGATGTGAAAATCGCAGATCGCCGATTTTCGCGCTGAAGGTTTTTAAAACCTTTGATGTGTTTTATCAGTCGAGCGGTTATGGGCAGTTTCGTCAGTTCATCGTAGGCTAAACCAGAGCTGCATTTGATTTCATACACACCCAGAGCAAAGTATACCAGAGAGTAGCGCCTTTTAGAACAACATTATGATGTCAATGCCTGCATATGTCACATCAGATGTCAATGCCTGCAGGCGAATTCTAGTAGGGGGCTGCGCACTCAAAATGCTAAGCCTAAATATAAGAAGCCTCCATAAAAATATTGACAATCTTCTAGTTATGATACAAGATCTGGCTATTGATTTTGATGTCCTAGTTTTAACAGAGGCGTGGATTAGCAATAACTTTAATACGATTCAACTACCTGGCTACATTTCCTTTTACACAACATTTAATACTTTGAAGAATGACGGTGTCGTCATATACGTTAGTGACAAATTCTCCAACAAACTGTTAGTAAAGGAGATACGTCTGGATGGAGCAAACTGCCTAAGCATACATCTAAACGATGACTTAAATATTATAGCCATTTACAGAAGCCCCTCGACGCGTAATATTCAGAAATTCCTACTAAGTTTAGATAGTGTTCTGAAAACATTGCAAAATCTTAAGCATATAATTCTGACAGGGGACCTAAATATATCAATCAAAGGCAAAAAACATCCACAGGCAGACGAGTATTTGGGTCTGCTTACGGTCCATGGCCTCCGCAGCCTCGTAGAAGCACCGACAAGAGAAATCAATAGTTCTAGTAGCTGTATTGATCACATTATGTGTCGTTCAAATTTTGCGACATCTTCTATTGTATACCAGACTTTTATTACTGACCACCATGCTCTACTGTTTAAACTCGCTGATCACTCGATTTCAGATTCTTCAACCAAAAAACTTGGATCATACGCAGGAACAAGTCTAGATCCGATAAAACTCCAAAATGACATTGCTAATGCAGACTGGTCGCAGGTATACAACGCCTCAAACGTAAATACGTCATGTAGATTATTTGTCAATAAATTAAACGAAATAATAAACGAAAATAGATCTACAAAAATCATCAAAATTAAACATAAACAAAAAATATTCAAACCTTGGATCACCAAAGGCCTCCTTTTTTGCATCCATAAACGTGATAGACTACATTTAGCAGCACGACGAAGTCCCGATAATTTAATACTAAAAGAGAAAGCAAGACAATATCGAAATCTATGCAATAAAATTATACACAAAACTAAAGTAAGATTTTACAAAAACAAAATAGAGGAATCAAATGGGGACTTGAGAAAAACATGGCAAGTAATTAACGAAATCTCGAGCAGAGCCAGTCCTAAGGTTAAGGTAGATGTTATTAATACGGGTAACGAAATATTATCTAGTAATGAGAAATCACAGAGACTTGCAGACTATGTCAACAATCATTTTGCCAGTGTTGGCAAACGATTAGCTACGGACATATTGAGCAGATCAAGCTCTACTAATGTATCTCCACCAATAACCTCGAGTCCCGTATCTTTGTTTCTACGACCGACTACGCCAAAGGAAGTGGCTAGTATAATAACCTCTTTAAAAAATAATTCTTCTGCAGGTATCGATAATCTGAATGCAGGTTTATTCAAAACATCAAAAAATGAGTAAGTGAGCCCATAGCACATATTATAAACGCCAGTTTTAGAGAGGGGATATTTCCTGACAATTTAAAATGTGCAAAAATTGTTCCAATATTTAAAAGTGGAAACAAGCAGGATATTTCCAACTATAGGCCTATTTCAATCCTTAGCACATTATCGAAGATAATAGAAAAAATAGTAAAAATTAGGTTTTTGAAATACCTGAACGAAAACAACATTTTGTCAAACAATCAATTCGGTTTCAGAGAGGGAATGGGGACTACGGATGCCATTGCAAATGTGACAAATACAATTACTAATATCCTGGACAAAGGCAACAAGTGTTTAGCCATATTTTTAGATCTTGCTAAGGCTTTCGATACGGTTTCGCATGAGAAACTATTACTGAGACTAAGAGACATTGGTTGTGTAGCAGTCGCTCTAGATTGGTTCAAGAGCTATCTGTCAAATAGAACGCAAATCACGGCTATACATAATACTGTCAGTAATCCTGTCGATATATCGTTTGGGGTACCTCAAGGGAGTGTGCTCGGGCCTATTCTATTTCTAATTTATATTAATAACCTATGTGACCTAGTAGGGAAAACCATATCTTTTGCCGACGACACTGCAATTATATTCGAAGGTGAAGACTGGAAAACGACCTTTGATAAAGCCAACAGAGGCATGCATATAGTTAGGAATTGGTTGGATAACTCGCTGCTTAGTCTAAATATAGAAAAAACAAAATTAATTACCTTTAGTATTAATATTAAAGGCCAACCCCCATCGGAGCACAGCGTCATTATTCATACATGTAATAGACAAATTGGTTGCAGCTGTCATACTTTAGAAAGAGTGGAATCGACAAAATATCTAGGCATCACCGTAGATAACAAACTAAGATGGCAAGAACATATAGATTTATTAGCATCTAAAGTTCGTAAACTGGGATATACCTTCAAAGAGGTAAGAAATATTTTAGACCCGAGAACACTAAAAAGCGTTTATTATGCATTGTGTGAAAGTATCTTGAGCTACGGGGTGATAGGATGGGGCGGTTGTTCTAAGACCATTCTTTACCCCTTAGATGTTGCACAAAAGTCGATTTTAAAGATTCTCATGCGAAAGCCGTATCGATATCCTTCGGAAGATCTTTTCAAGGAGTATAATGTGTTGGATACCAAGCAACTATATTTAAAAGCCACACTCTCCTATACTAAGTTTGACCAAATAAATATTTTTTCTCAAAGTACCATAAGAACGAAGTATTCCAAAGACCGCAATATAATAGTACCCAGAAGGAATACTGCTTTTGGTCAGCGCTCCTATACATTCATAGCCCCAAGGTTTTTCAATGCTCTTCCTGGTGATATAAAATCGACGCAAAATAAGACCCAGTTTAAAAGGCTACTTACAAAATGGCTTATAAAAGAGGGACGACAAAAAATCACAAAAATATTGGACATTATATATTAATATACTAATTCGAACACATTAATATTTAGAATTTTATGTTATACTATATTTTATATCATATTAAAATTACTTTTTATTATTGTATTTAATATTATTATTTTTAAATATATCTGTATCTGTATGTATGTATGTATATATGTGTATATATATTCTTAATCTTAGTTACATGTTTATTTTCTACTCCTAATTTTAAGTATTTAATAGTTTTTAAGGTAGTTGTTGCATGTTTATTCTTTTGTGACCAAATAATTATTTTATTACGACAATTTATTATTATAATTTTTTTTTTTTTTGTTACAAAAATATTTTGTTTTTGTAATAATCACAATTATGAACAAGCACGCACAAAATTAAATGTTCACCTTAGAACAGGTCCCGGCCTAGTTAGGTGGCGTTGTCACTGGACTTTGCTATGTATTCATTTTCTGCTATTTATTCAATGTTTAAAATATTTAATGCATAGTTCCTAAGATAAAATTGTTTTAAATTATTCTTGAATTACTTAAATAAATAAATAAATAAAATAAATTGAAAACGAAGCGAGCTACGTCACGAGTGCAAGGGCTCGCATATAGCCGCGACATGTTCAATACTCCGCCAAAGCAGAAGTTTAAACGTTTGAGAAATTCGTCAATTTTCGCACGCGCGCAACGCTAACCTAAGGCGTCTGTCGAGACGTACCCCTCTGCTCACTTCTCTTGCACCCGTCCCCGCAATACCCTGTCGGTCGAGAGTGCGTCTACTGTTCTCTCGGGTATACTGTGCCCGGGGTTTGCAGTGGTGTTATATTATTGACAGGCCTCAGAGAACGAGCTATATTTTGGGTCGGTTTGTAGATAGTTTTATATCGAATTTGTTTAGCGTCTTCATTTCAAAAAAACTTCACACGATAACTTTGTTTTTATCCTGTTTATAAAATAATCCCAGCCCAGTTACAAAATATTAATGGTAAAACGGGCCACGCAAATTATTCGGAATAATATCAACGTTTTCCGATAGAGCGCAGTTATCTGATATCAGAAAAAATAAAATAAATAAATAATTATAATTGCATTAGTTGTTAAAAATGCTATGCAATAGCTTTACCGCGGCAGTCCCCGAGTGCCACACATATATTTTTTTAATCAAACACGACGCCGCAAATTTAAATATTCGATTCCCCATACACTTGTATAGTGAAATTCAAATATTATTTATGCAGTTTGCATACGAGATATTCCTACCAAAATTTTACAATATGATTTCGGTCCAACAAGGTGTACTAAATTTCAGCTTAATCGGTTTAAACATTTGGGTGCTGTCGTGGAGGAATACATACACACATACACACAAAGAGACATATAGAGATACACAGACAGGCTTTAGTCTGGAAATAAACTTAATCGTCTCGGAGGAGCTCAAAATATATATTTCCGTAAAAAATATTGCACGTTCGCAGTACTTTCCATTCTCACCGGGTGGTCGGCCGGGCAAAAAAGTAGGTCTAAATAAAAAAGAGTTTTTCAACTCAGATTATTATCAATATCTAAAATCACTTTGATTTTGGCACAAGCTGTAACCGCGGCTTCGCGTCTCTGTGTTGTTGAGAATTTGTTGAATTTAATATTTTTCTACAAATAAGATGTTTAGTAAGACAGCGGATATCTATCTTCTTCTCCGTCGTTCTCATTACTGAGGATCGTGGCCACTAGACAACAGTTTGCCTACGAGGCTCCTCCACTTCGACCTGTCTTCTGCATGGCGGGTCGCAGATTGTATTGACCCTTTTGTAACTTCTTTGATGAGGTCGTTCCATCTGGCCGGTGATTTGCCTCTGCTTCTTCTTCCCTCCACTTGACCCCCGGAAAGCATTTTCTCCAGATTCTCTAGGTTTCTCCTGGCAACATGACCGAAGAACTGCAGGACCCTTCTCATGCATACGGTGGAGAGCCTCACTTGGATGCCGAGTTTTTCCATGACAGATTTGTTGGTGCGGCGTGCTGTCCGTTGGATTCCTAGCATTTTACGCTAACACCACAGTGCATCGATTTTGGTGCGTGCATCGATTTTGGTGCGTATCCGAGCCTTCAGGGTCCATGTCTCCGATGCATAGAGAAAGATCGAGAAAACCAGAGCTCGAACAAGCCTGACCTTAGTCCGCTTGCTTATACCCCGATTCTTCCACAGCCTACAGCGGATATACCTATATGTATATTTAGAACCCCCCCTCCCCTCTCCCTGTCGGTATTATCGTATTATCGTACATACATCTTATTTTTCAATGTTTACCATCATTTTTTCAAGACTGCTTCGAGTAATTTTCCAGCCATTTCCATTGCGTAAATTTCCGTAATACGCACCTATTTACACGCCTACATAATATCAATAAGAAATACAGTCTATATTAGATCGGCGTTGACAGTTCTATTTCGGATAGCCGTAAATAAATATGAAAGTTTAAGAACAGGAGGTGTTGCGATCGATTCTCATATTTGTTTGTCGAGTAGAGTCCTTTGAGGAAACACTAAGTACACCTTGGAAGGCTTCTTCTGATATACAGTATGCTTCAGATTGAATATTACGGCTGTTCCGAATTAAAACACAAAGTTGTCGAAATTTTGCTTGCGAAAAGATGCATATTGTATATAAATATGCATATTGTATTTAATATTTCAAATACCGCGTAAATGGTGAATATATCCCTGAAGTTCAGTGCATTTGAGATCTTGGGGTACAACTGAATCAAAAGCTGACGTTCGACCAACAGATAAACAGTATTGTTAGCAAGGCGTTGAGGACTCTGGGTTTTGTTAATAGAATATGTAAACCATTCTCGAACATTAACATCTTTAAAACGCTTTACTTTTCCTACGTTCGTAGCACCTTAGAGTTCGCATCGCAGATTTAGAATCCGCAATATGACGTGTACAATAGAAATAAATAGTTAAAAAAAAACACTAAAAACACGCTTTTCAAGTCCAAATACGGCTATGATACGATATTCTATCATGGAATGCCAGTGCCTATCTTCCGGCTTCATCATCAGACCTTGAAACCTAATCGTGGTCAAAGTTCATTCCAAGACTTTTCTAACAAGTCCAAACACAGCTATGATACGATGTTCCTTCATGAAGTTCCAGTTCATATCTTCCGACTCCATCATCAGATCAGTTCGACAATACCATATTATTGTATTGTCATCAGAACTACATACAGCTGCCAATTTTCATGACGCTACGATCCTTGGAAGATGGTTAAATTAGTTACCTTAGATTCCATTACATAGTTAGTTACATACAGGTCGACCTAATAGAGAAGACTGCTGCACAGCGGCTGATATGACATTATTGCATAAAATAATACATAACAAAATTGGTAGCCCTCATTTGGTAAAGAAACTGTCGTTGTTGGTTCCGCCACGAAGGGTTCGCTCTCCTCGTACGTTCGAAATCCCTCGTGTGAACACTAGTTACGCCCAAAACTCTGTTATGCACCGCTTGATGACCACATACAATAGTCGATTCGAAGATATCGACATTTTTTACTTTAATCAACCTAAATTCAGCGAGGCTGTCCTTAGCTCACTAGGCGTCTAGGAAGTGATTATATAGTGAGTATACAAATTGTTTTATAACACTCAGAGCGAAAACGAGAATAGCAAAGAGTATAATTTGAATACCTATATCCTATCCTACATATATCCCATCCCTCTCCTTTCCTATCCTTGCAACAGTTCGATTGTAATTTAATTTAATTTAATTTAGTGCAATGCAAATTTTGATTTACCGTATAAGAAAAAAATGTAGAAAACAATTAATCGGAAAGCAAAACACTGTATTAGAATAATTAGTAATAATAAATATTGAAAAAATAAATAAAATGCAAACGGAGCTACCATGAAATTCACCGACCGAAGTCGGGCCCATCATATAGTGTTATTACACTTCTGGGGGGTGAGCAGTGAATTCCGGACTAACGACCGGCTGTGGTAGGTTTAGGACAGCTGTCTTGCCACATGTGAGCGTGCACCTTACCACCCATTCACTCCCCCTTCGAAGCGATAGAATTTGAGATGCGGAAATCGCGGTTCTAGATTATTGTTGTGAAATTCCCAATCCTCTTTTGCAAGTGAAGGGAATTTTAGAGGAGGGAAAGATACGATTGGCGCAGGTCGTGGAGACCGGTCGGGTGACAAACTGCGGGCAGATGTGGAGTCTAGGGACGTGTGAGATTCGACTCTGTCCGTGACTCCTTGCGACGGTTTAAGACACTGCCGTGCAGCGTCGCTATCATCATGCCCAGCAATGTGCTTGTTTAGCCACGCCAGACGTTTGTATTTCTTTTTACAGATAGGGCAAACAAGGTCCGGTATTTTCGCCATGCCATTTTGTGGGGTTTTAACTGGGGTAGCCAATATTCCATTTAAAAACAGCAATAAAATTTAATTATAAATAGTTACATTTCCCTTTCTGTAACGGCAGTTGTGTTTTTTAATCTTTTTATTATATTTACTTGTTTACATTTTCTACACAAATTGTAGTATCCAAGATTTTGCTAAATTCAGTCGTTCAAGTCATTACAAAACGATAATTTTCGTTATAAATAGGATAGAAAACGAATTTACCGAGTGAAATTTGTAGGACCCGACGTTTACCCGAATTTCACGCGGTAAATTCGTTTTCTATCTTATTTATAATGTCAAACAATCGCGATAGTCTTCAATTTTATAATAAATTTCGTTTTTCATTGGTTTTTCAATGTGTCTAGTTTTTTTTCGGATGCTATTTTTATTAACCGTATTCCAAAGCAACTATCGCGGAATATATATTTATCTATTAGATTACATTACATTACATTACATTTTCGTCGTGTCCAATTGACGGCTAAAGACCGCTCTTGGACGTGTCAAAATATTTGGGTTAGGTAGTAAGTTTCATTACTACTCTTTACTGAACATACATAGGTAGTCAAGAATTAACTACTAGATTGTCAAACTATAAATATAAATAATCAAAATAGAAGCCTAATAATTGAAGTAGTTAGTAATTCGTAAAGATACGTAGTAAAATTATTCATCGTAATATTCAAATTTTCAGTAAAATGATAAATAATCAAATTAAATCTACGTCATGCATTTTAAACTAAAAGTACAGATATAAGACCATATAAAATAATCAGACAATAAGGCTCTACTATTTTAAGTAATTTAAATGGGCACAATATTTGAAAAATCATGGCCCTCAAATTCGTACAGATTATAGAAAGGGTGGCCTATCAGAATCTCCTTAATGTTTTTTTTTAATTTCATGTCCTCCAGCTGTTGAAATTTTGTAGGGAGTAGATTATAAAATTTAATGCTAAGGTACAAGTAGCTTTTTTGTACTTTTGCCAGTCGTATTCGGGGTACGCATAAAAGGGAGCTACCGCGGGTATGATGCGAGTGAATTTCTGTATTAATTGGTATTTCTGCTAGGTGCTGTCTAGCATACAATGACAGCATCGATCAATGACAGCATATATAACAATCGTAGTGATATAATTTGATACATACGATTAATAACTAAATCAAAAATACAAATGAAATTTATTTTAGCTAGTAGCACCCCGTATATATTTGCACCTGAGGGACTGGCGAGGGGCTGCGCATTTCGTGTTCGACGTATGTGTGCAATCATATATTTTATAGGGGGTTGTTGTTGACGTGGGTGGATATGACAGACGAAATATACATTCCCTAAAATGTGGGGGAGTGGCCGGAATCCATTTTGACACCCCGTACGACTAATAATTGCGACGCCGACGCGACGGACGTCTAACCAATGACAATAAAAACACATAGTTTTCACAACTCCTGAGCTGCGGTTCTTATCTATCGGATTTTACTTTCTGGGCACAAGGGAAAGTATTGTGAACGCGCTAAACAAAACGAAATAAAGACGGAAATATCCATGTTGACATCCCCTGATACGATTAGGATCATTTCCAGACTGAATTTATTTATTTATTTATTAGTTTCAAATAGTATTCAAGGGCATTACAGATTAATCCAATTCGACCTTGAATATTAAAGTTAGAGTGTAAGTCTAAAAATAAATGACTACATAACTAAATTAATGCTAACATTGAACTCCTAAAAAACAAAAAAATATAAAACTAAATAAAAGACAGATTATGATAAACATGAGATAGCAGGGAGTTGCCTTTTTAGCTGCCAAAGGGATATACAAAAGATATCTATTTCTGTGGGTAAGGAATTAAGAAGAACTATAACCCTTCCCACTGGCCTGTCTACAAAAATATTTGTACGGTGGTACGGCACATTAAACAATTGATGCGATCTCCTCGCTGTGTAATTTATCGGTACAATTTACCTGTGTAATTTGAAGTCTGTATGTGAGCCGGTGTGTATCTGTGTGTGTGTGTGTATTCCTCCAAGAAGGCGCCTAAAAGCCTCATCCGATTAAGCTGAAATTCCGCATGCAGGCATCATTTGATCATGGCTAGAGTTGAAAAGATTGTGGTTTAAATCGGTCCACCAGAGGGCGCGATAGTCGTACTTCAAACAATATTACAAAATAATCGTGATTGAACTAGTAACAAAAAAATGCACACTGCAGCATCTTGATCACTACGTCAACGCCGCCTAACTAGGCCTATGCCTGTAGTAAAGCAGGCGTACCAGAAAATATTTTACCTGTGCACGGTACTTTTAGTATTTAAGAAATCATTAAATTAAAGAAGGAATTAAAATTAAAGAATTAGTATAAACTAGTCAAAATATGTCAAATTGATAAATATCTGAATTATATTTCCAAAATTATCTTTAGATAGTGTTAGTAAAAATATTCAAATGTATTCAAAATAAAAAATAAATAAATAGTAAAAAAAACGAATTTATAAAACATATGTTTTTGTCATAACTAAAAAACTAAATCATAAATACGAAAAAACAAATACGTGAACGAAGAAATATATATATATTTATTTATTTATTTATTTATTTATTTATCCTATTTTTTATAGTTAAGTACATAAAAAAGATTGTGTTAATTTTTTTAAACACATTTTAAAAGAATACATATGAAGAAAATCGCGAAAGGGCATTAACTTGTCAGGATTACATCACCCCACTTGGTATACGCCTGTGTTGGGGTGATGGATATATAGTTCTGTGGTATTATTTGCTGAGCCTGTAGCCTTGCCTGCTGTCCTTCATCTGTCTTAAAAAAAAAAAAAAACAATACGTAATATAATTTAGCATAATATAATATAAATAATATAATATAACATATTACAATATAATATATACCTATATATTTATTTAAATATTGGTTTATGTCCTCATTTGTTTAGTTATTTGTTTGTTTATTAATTAGTTTATTTATTTATTTATTCCCTAAATAAATCAACAATAAAGACAAGAACAATGTCGAGAAGTATGTTTGTAGTAAAAATATGTTGAGAAGTAATATAAACATAATTATGCTGAGTCAAACTCAAGTACAGTCAGGAGGTAGGAGATATCCTGAAGGTTAATTCCAGACGGAGATAACCTTCCAAACTGGTAGTCAGGGGGCGTGGCTGCCAGCTGTGTACCTTTCCCGGTGCCTCTGACGGGCAGGTGGCGTAACTAGACAGTGGATTGTTTTTCGTCTCAAGTCTTCTGCGCTCACCTCACAGATGACAGAACGATAAATATCGTTAAAACTTCCTGAGGTGACGGGTTCGCCCGTTATAGTTGACAGCTCTAGTTGCAACAGGGTCCATTAGCTCCCGGTAAATGCTACAAATATGCTACGAATTGGCGCGCGGGGGGAACTTGGGTTGGGCAGGGTGGGGGAGAGGATTGTCTACTTGCCGGGAAAGTCTTAGGGTTACACAAGCGATTTTTCTAAAAATTATGCTTGGTTTAGTTGCTATATATATGTATAAGATGCCAAAAAAGCTATATTTCAAAAAAATACAACCGCCCGAAATTGTATACATATATCACATCATTCAAGGGTTTCAATGTCGCAGTAACCTTGATTACATCTTTCAGTGCATATGTTTTGATCATGTTTACGAGTTTTCCTCGTAACGGTTCTACAAAGCTGATGCGATATGTTCATTTCACGCTCTGCATTTTCCTCCTTCTACCTGCTTGTTTTCATATTAACGCCTCTGCGAGTTACGGAGAACAGACGAGTATCACTATCCTCGACCTAATGACAGCTGAGAAAAAAATATGTTAAACAAACCCATTCTTAGGATAAGTGGCCCATTACTTAGAAATGTTTACAGCGCAACTTGATAACCGTGGGTAGGAGGGGGGAGGGGTGAGGGTGGTTGGTTGTGGTCGGCGTTGCGCCTACACGGTCATCGATTTGAGGAGTTCTCGAAAATAGTTGCTTGAGGCTGAATATTTAACCGGAAAGGATCCTACATGGATGTCAATATTTTTGACAAACAATTCTACGAACATTTCAGGAATCAACTCCATAGAAAATATATTTAGAGACATATGAACGAATGCTGTTATGATACGAAATCAATGTCAAACTATTCTGTTTCATGTTTCTCGGAAGAGCCAGAAATACATATTTTTTAATAAAAACACAATAATATCACAAAACACAGTTATGTTTTTAATAATTAAATTTTTAGCATTTAATTTTGTGACGCATCCAAGTGTAGGAATGCCTATCTACTGGAGTAGTTGATTGTATTGTATTGGTATTGGAGGAGTTGCACTACGTGCGGCGTCAGACAATCGACTATGCATTCAGACTAATAACTGGGGGCATCTGGAAAAGGCTTTGTCTCCTATAGAGCGGGGGTGGTTGTTAACCTTGCGGCAACCGCTCTTGAAACGACCAATTCGTCCACCCTATCCCGAATGGTAGGCGAGCAATGGACGCCGTGGTCCGTGAGAGATTCGGTAGATACCGAATCACCGCTATGTAAGGGATACATAGTACCACGCACGGGACATCGAACCCGTAAACAGCCGAGATACGAAAGAAATCTGGCCTAAACTGGCCCGCTGCGTTCAAAGCCTGTGTCGCGGTAAGGCGTTGGATTCTTACTATCGAATGGCGTAACTAGACAGTGGAATTTTTCATGCCAAAGTCTTTTACGCTCACCTCACAAGACTCAGAACGATTGATATAGTTAAAACGTTGTAGTTGTAGTTGTAGTTGACATCTACTAAATATCCATCTATACGCAATTTATTCGTCAATCAAGTAGTTGTACTTGGTCGATATCCTGAACGTCAGGCAATGGACTGTATTTAGTTAAGGTGTGGTGGGCGCTGAACAGCCACAGTGGAAATAGATCCAGGATTAAGAAAATGAGTACCTCAAAAAACCGCTTCCTTCCTGGTCTTCTCTGGCTGCTTCGCTGATGGGTAGCTACCCAGACGCTGGTGCTGATCCCGATGAAACAAACTCCCTAAAATGCACGGCACTCCGGAAGTTATTTTTATGTAATTTTTCTATCTCGGATAGACGAGTATTTCACGACGTGCGATACGATCCGCAGGGTGTAAATTTGATAACTGAATCGTCGACCGCGCAGATGGTCCGAGCGATGACTTTTCGTAGGTACTTATTTATTATAACAGGGTAGGAATAAAATATATCGTATGATATTATCGTACTAACTGAGACGTGGCTCATGAGCGGTTTCAAAAACTATGAACTTTTTGACATTAGGTATGTGGTGTGGCGTCGTGATAGGGACTATGACCTGACAGGTCAATCCAGAGGAGGGGGAACGCTAATAGCAGTGCGAAAAGATATTCTCGCTGTTCCTCAGACTACCTTCCAATCTTCTGCCGAAGATTTATGGGTATCGGTTTCAATTAAACACAAAAATAAATCCTTTATCAACGTCCATATTTGTTGCTTATATCTTTGTAAACAAAACATGGGTCTGTCTATGTTGGATCAGTTAGAAAATTATTTAAACAAACTAAATGACATTATTATCACTAATCCATCAGATAAATTCATCTTGTTGGGTGATTTCAACCTATGTGGTATTGACTGGATACCCAGCTCTGATTTACATCTCTTGCCGTCTAGTTATTCGTCTATTGCTGAATCACTACTCATCGATGAACTGAATACTCATGATCTTCGCCAATTTAACGATGTGAGGAATGTATATGGAAAAATCTTAGATCTCGTCTTGTCAAATGATGAAGTAACGGTAATTGAATGTCTCGACCCCCTGGTTCCCCTTGACCCTCACCACAAAGCTCTGCTAGCCAGTGTTAATTATATACATATTCCACACTAAAAATCCAAGTCGTATATTAAGTTTCTGTATAATAATTGTAACTATGACTCTATTAACTCTAAATTAGCTGAAGTCGATTGGAGCACAGAATTCTCATCTAGGTCGTTAAATATTTTTACTGTGTTCTTGACCAATTAATAACTCAATTCGTTCCTACCAAAATTATGTCTAATAGCACATATCCTAAGTGGTATTCTCCAGCACTAATAAAGCTCATTAAAGAAAAATATAAATTCCATAAAAAAATCAAAACATATAATATGAAAACGGATCATGAGACCTTTAAATTATTACGGGATAGGGTTCATTTATTAGAGAGTCAGTGTTTCAAATCATACATCACATCTATAGAAGATGGTATCGAAAAACATCCAAAAAACTTCTGGTCCTTTATAAATAATCGCTCTAAATCCAATAGCATTCCGACACCTCTCAAGTACCTCGACTTTATTGCGACCACTGGAGATTCCGTGTGTGAAGCCTTTTCCCAGTACTTATCTTCTACATTTTGGTACCGGATATGCAGCCTACTGATTTGGCACCACCCGACTTCAACGACGTTATTCCTTCCCAGGCAAATGATATCTGTAGCATAGAGGTCAATGATCACGACGTGGAAAAATTGTTTCTTCATTTAGACACCTCCAAGTCGGCTGGACCTGATAATATCAGTCCAATATTTCTAATTGGCTGCGCTAAAACTGTTTGTGTTCCAATATCCCTGTTGTTTCGCAAATCCTTAGCTAATTGCGAATTCCCCAGTATCTGGAAGTCGGCTTTTGTTTCACCCATACATAAGAAGGGCTCGAAGACAGAAATTACTAATTATAGACCCATTTCGAGATTATGCGTTATTGCCAAAATATTCGAACGAGTCGTCTATAACCAAGTATATGCCGCTCTCCAAAACTCTATCAATCCGTCGCAACATGGTTTTATCAGGGGTCGCTCGACGGTGTCCAATCTTATCCTTTTTAATGACTTCTTGACTGAAGCTATGGATCACGGCTATCAAGTAGACGTAGTCTACACTGATTACAGTAAAGCCTTTGACAGGATTGACCACAGACTCTCTTGAACAAGCATAAGTTTATGGGTATACAAGGGGACCTCCTCCGATGGTTCTCCTCCTATATCAATAATCGCTCCCAAGTTATCGTCATCAAAAACTATATTTCTAGTTGGGTTGCTATCCCTAGCGGTGTACCGCAGGGCTCACTACTTGGTCCATTGCTGTTCTTAATTTTCATCAATGATATAGCTAGCTGTTTCTAAATAGTCACTTACTATGTTTTGCTGATAACATGAAGATTTTCAAAATAATTAAATCGCTCGGTGATGTCTCCGACCTTCAGGCGGACCTTTCAAGATTGGACAGTTTTTGTCTCTCTAATAAAATTGACCTCAATCCATCCAAGTGCACCGTTGTCACCTACACCCGTAAAAAACTATTTACTCTAGCCTCATACTCATTAAAGTTTCATACCTTGCAGAGATGCAGCGTGGTTAAAGATCTTGGTGTCATTCATGATTCTCATCTACTGTTCGATAATCACGTTCAATCTATTGTTTCTAAAGCTTCCAAAGCTTTAGGTTTTGTTATGAGGAGTGCAACTTGCTTTCACCGTGCTAAAACTTTCAAGATCCTTTACTGCACTTTTGTCAGAAGCATCTTGGAATATGCATCTCAGGTATGGAACCCTTGTTATGACAAATATATAAATAGAATCGAGCGCATTCAAATGAAGTTCGTGAAATATCTCTGCTTCCGTCTGAAAATCCCATACAGCTCATCTAACTATTTCAATTTATGCAAGAAATTTCATATCCTCCCCTTGATTAAGCGGCGTAAAACCGCGGACTTAACCTTTTTGCTAAAAATTACCTCCAATAATAATAACTGTCCTGACTTACTAAATAAAATTAATCTCCGTGTTCCTTCCAAACTCAATAGATTTAACCCTGTTTTTCATGTTCCTCATGCTAGTACCAACTATAGGCAAAATGCATTTCTGTGGCGAACAAGTGACAATTTCAATGACATGATTAAACGCTTTGACTTTGATCTATTCTGTACTAGTGTTAACTCAGCTAGGCAGCGGCTGAACAGTGAATTTTTTAGCATTAATTGTTGAATAATTTTTGATGCATTTTTAATCGATAGCTTTAATTGAAAGATCACATATGTTTCTACAACGTTATTTAAACGTGAAAATCTTTAATTGGCTCTCTGTTGTGTTACTCCGGCTTTGTTAAATTATAATTAGCTGTTGGTTTTCCTGAAAATAAATAAATAAATAAATAAATATTGGAAAACATTTATTTAGGATTTGGGAGGAATAAGAATTAAGGGTACACCAGGCGTGTCCAAAGAATATTTCTGTCTCCCGTGAGGTGAGCGTAGAAGACTTTGTGACGATACAAATCTACCTCCCAGCTAAGACACGAACCCGCCAGAAGCCAACGCAGTACGGCGCGGCACTAGGAATGTAACGCAGTGGGGCCACCTAGCTCCCTGGCTACCAGTTCCGGCGGGTTTCTCCGGCCGAAACTATAGTTACGAATTCGTCTTACATAGCGGTGATTCGTTGTCTACCGAATCTATCGCGAACCAAGGCATTCTTTGCCCGGCTGTTCACCTGGAACCAGGTAGCTGTTTGGTCCTTTCTAGAGTAGTTGCCGTAAGGTTAAAAACCACCCCTACTATATATAAAACATAGTCTATTCTAAACCCCCCCCGGTTATCTGTCGGAATGCATAGTCCGTAACCGTACAGGATCGCCCGAAGGACGATTCCCAATGTAACTAGCTCGCATGTACAGAGTCCTACCTGGGATCGCACTTCTGCATGTATGCTACCTACCGGTTGGGTGTTGACTTGTGACTTGGGCCGGCCCTAACGCATGGGTCATAATTTCCCACCTGCACTTGGTCCATTAGCTCCCCCCCGAAAGTAATAGTTCGAAAGGCTATGCAGATAAAGCTCAGTAAGCCCTATTCAATCAGTGAGCCAGCGGAAGGTGATATTACTCTCGTAAACCTTGGCTGCAAATGGCGCGCTAGCATTGAGGCTTATGAAAGGAAATGCACCTGCTTTTACGACTCTTCTAGAGGCCGACGCGATGCTAACGTATAAGAAAGTCACGTCTATCGCGCAGAATTCTCATGCAAGCAAAAAGTCGTAAAAATGGCACACTTACATTTTATTACATTTCATTTAATGCCTTGAAGAACTAGCTTAGGTATGCAGGGTTAGTTTTATTGATAACCAACAGAAAATAGGGGTAATTCCATGTTAATAAATGAGAATCACCTTTTGAGAAATGGTTCCTTGAAATTCGTTTAAAAAAATATACTTCAATCTTTACTTTTCCGGCAGAGGCATTGTGAACGCACACTTTTATTTTTTGAGATGAAGATGGATATATACATTTTGACCCCTCCCCCCCCCCCCCCATTTCCAGGCTGATATCTGTCTGTGAGTCTGTGTGTGTGTCTGTGTATATTCTTGCACGATAGCTCCCAAACACTTCATCCGATTGAGCTGAAATTTGTCATGCATGCATCATTTGGTACGTATGTATGTGTATGTGTGTATTCCTCCAAGATAGCACCCAAAATGCCCATCCGATTAAGATGAAATTTGGCATGCAGGTATCATTTTCTCATGGCAAGAGTTAAAAAGATTGTGTTTGAAATCGGTCCTTCAGAAGGCGCGCTAGTCATAATTATATCTCGACATATTGTAGCTAGACTTGTAATTCGGTATACAGATACGTAGATAATTTTGGTTGGAATATATCCCATACAAGAGACGTAAATAAGACCTAGTCCGCCATATTTTATTTGTTATAATTGTATCATCTCCTCGTAAAGTTGCGGGCGGCTAGCGCCACCTGTTATCCGCAGCCGTATGTCGCTATTTAGCCGCGGCTGTGGTTCGTATCTTCGTAGACACGCGATTTCGAAGCTATTTTACTGGATTTCCGCTGGTTAGCGTTACGCTAAATGCCTTTTTAGGCCTTGTCTGCTTGCCGGGAAAGTCTTAGGGTGACTCAAACGATTTTTTTGCTGTCTGGCTGCCTCACCCAGGGTTGGCTCCCGATGAGGGGACCGTCATCAACGGTCAACAGCACAGACACGAAATTTTGTATATGCATTCAATTACGACAGCCCGTTCTAAGTTTTACCAAGACAGGACTGCGGCATCTAGGGTTGGCTTCCAACGAGGGAACTCTTCAACGGTCAACAGCACAGACACAAAATGTTGTGTACGCATTCAATTATGATAGCCCGTTCTAAGTATCACAATGACATGGCTGCTGCTCTTATAAATAAATATGGAGTCGGTTTTTATTTTTGATAAAGTGTTGTCTATTGCAATAGTGGGTCTTTAATGCGTATTTTTGAATTTCCTATAATTTCAATTTCAAAATAGTGGGTGTCTGAAGTTTGTTTTAAATATAATGCAATAGTGGGTGTTTAATGCGTTAGTGAGTACCTATTATTAGAAGCTAAAATTGAAATGATTTCCATTAACATTGTGTTGCATTATGCAAACCTAACATATAACACTGTGTTAACCCTTCGTCTCGCGAAGTAAAAATTCAGCTATCACTTTTGCGCGCGACGTTTTCGCGCGTAAAATCGGCGCGAGTCGACCGACCTTGATACAAACGACCATAACTTGAAAATCACTATACGGATCATAAAAAAAAATACTGCAAAATGATCGCATTGAAATTTGACATATAAAAAATTATAACCTGGAAATTGGGGGAGTCCGCCGTTGGTCCCGCAAGGGATGTTACGGAGCTACCGGGTATGTGATAAATGGGTATTTTTTCCAGGAAACCAACTGTTGTCCTGGATATAGCTCGTGTTACACGATATTCCTACATACTTGACTTAACCCTTGGAGTAAATGAGTATTTTCATGGATGCATCTGTCTCTTTTGCAGGATTTTCGGCGACATCGACTTAAAGTACTATAACTACGAAACTACTACACCAATCATAAAAAGAACAACTGCACAATGATTGCATTGAAATTTCGAATATAGAATATTGAAATATCATTTTGTAATACAATTAGATAATTATGAATAAATATGAGAACGTCAAAGAAGTGAAAAAAACGCGCGACCAGATTTGGTCGACTCGTACTCAACGGATAATTGTTTCGCGACCAGATTTGGTTGACTCATACTCAACGGGTTAAAATCGACATTTGGACAGACATCCCTTATGTTATTATTAGTTCGTCACCAAATTCTAGAGAAAACCCAAAAGTTAACATAGGAGACTTTCACCTGTTCATCAGCTTTAAATTTGTCTCTGACGTAATCAACAGGAACCAGAAAGACTTGCATATACCTAAAAAAAACGATAAACATGGTAAACGTTAAAATGGTAAACTTTATTTGCCGCATAAGAAGACAAAAATACACCTTTTACACCTCCAATGGGCTGCAACAGGGAGGGTCATTAACATCTATGCTCTTTAATTGGGCTTTAACCCTCTAATTTGTGAAATAAAATCTCGCCTGTACCGTTTCGAACGTGAAGCCGTCGAGCGTGAAATCGGCGTGAATCGACGGCCTTGAAAAAAACGTCCTTAAGTTATAAACCACTATACAGATCATTAAAAGAAGAACTGTATAATGATCGCATTGAATATGATTTTTTTTAACTGCCCATTAGACATTTTGCCGTAGGTAGGCGATCGTCCCGAGCGGGACGTTACACATTGGAGGGGTTGAATGCAGTAGGTACTTAACTGTGGTAGTAATATTACCGACACCTGGCGTATTCTGATGATATTGATATAATTGCACGCTCTCTACAAGCCCTCGATGTAACCTTTTTAGCTGCGTACAGAGCAGCGAAATGAATGGAGATGAATCATGAGAAATCCAAATATATGGCTGCCGACGTTGAAAGACCGAAGGCAGCTCCACCGTTTGATGTTAGTACCTTATACCATTGATTATATTTGGTATTACAATGCTTAATTTCATAGTACCTTTTGGCAACCCTTCTGCGCCGGTGACATGCAGGTGGTGTTGATAGCAATGTAAGGCGAAACTAATAGCATTTATTTGGCCATCTATAACGACATTAAAAAAATGCATGGTTCTTATAAATGACTGATTGAAAACAAAAGCCCTATAATTTAATAAATGCTAACAATAATATCTTTCAATTATCAGTATATCCATCGAATTCGTATATAGGCTGATTACATTACAGACATAATACGGAGAGATAGAATGCCATCTAGTAGTCTATCTGAACACTAAATTTCGTATTTAATACGCATCAAAACCTGCACACCAAATTAAAAATTGTCATATTTATGTAAATATTATTCAAATAATATGAGCTATGATTTAAAAATACGTTTGCTATTATGTTGTGATTTTATTACGAGATAGGATACTATATTAGTGTGTTTAGAGCGCCATGCGCCAAGTGCGCTGCCATAATTCAATACCACGAACGCTACCATATTGAACATAAGAGAAGATTTATCAATATTTGGAATTTAGAGTGCTATCTATACGTTGCGTTTCGTAGTAAAATCGTAGCTGCCAAACGTAATATGGATTGATCAATTTAATACCTTATATAATCAATGCTTATAACTTTGAATTGGCATACTTCAGCTTATTAATTACCAGCAACAACAACACCAATGAAATGAAAATACATTTATGGGCTGCAAATTGGTGTTACTTTCTACTCCAGTCCCAAACGAAATCCCTCTTTCGAGGATAAAGACAACCCTCCACGAAAGAGTCATCAGACAAGTTTCGCTACACAAACATGAAATTTCACTAAAGCCAATTAAAATGCACTATAGGTTTTCGAACGCAAATAATATAACAAAATATCTTGCCTTGTAGGAAGATGACGTGCAGAGAGGACGAATCAATAAAGAAAGTTATAACCTGTATGCGAATCTTATGTATGCCTGAAAACCGGAACACTTACATGAGCTTTCCGATTTCTTAGACGGCAATGTGCAATAATTGCAAATCCCTATAGTAACAAATTGGTTGCGCTTTCATTGTTTTTCGGCATGCAACACCGGATCTACATCCGTTGGGTGACCAATCGATCATTTCAATTAAAATATCAAAAACAGTCACACCATTCTAAGCCCTCTTCTCGACACATATAATTTCGCACAAGTTTTTCATACTTTTTTCGCTATATCGCGCACGACTCAGCTCCCCTCGCATGCAGAACGATACTCGACCAATTTTATTATTTTTTGCGTGTTCTTCGTGCAAAATATAGAGGGCCTGAATTGGACTATCTGACAAAATAGAAAAAACATTTTTTATTTTAATCTTGACTCATTGGATGGCTTCAGAAAAATGGTCTACCGTATGTGTGTTTAAACACTTTTTATATAATTGGAGAGATTTCTAAGTATACCTTGGAAAACCATGTTGTATATTTTGAGCAGAATCAGTCGCAGCATCACCATATCAGGGAGATGAAAGAAAGATCTTCAACAGATATTCAACAGATGTCATTCGCTAAACAGGCTTCAAAATCTTCTTCCGGAGGAAAGTAAAGGGGCAATCTGCCAATGCGGCGACGCCGCATTCCTCGATCTGACAGAAGAGCTGTCCACCAAGAAGAAAAGGTCACAGATCGTCTGTATCCGCTTCATTTATGGCTTCAGAAAATATGACCATATCACAGAATACCGAAGTAGACTGCAGTAGCTTGCCACCAGAGAGACGAGACAGGTTAAAACTATCTGCCTGTTACATAGAATCCTCGCGAAATGGCATTCCGCTTCTCCGCCCTCCCCCCCCCCCCCCCCCCCCCCAGATGATTAAGACCATTTTCAGACTAAAGTAAACACTTTTGTGTCTTTGTGTCTGATTTCGCCGGAAAGTGACGTCATCAACGTAGAGATGGGAGTAGAAGAGAGATGGTATAGGTGAACACTAACCTTGTATGTGTGCAGTGATGAGACTGGAGGTTGATCTGAAGGTATATTCTTGAGCTGTTGTGATGATAGACGCACCCCAATAATCTTAATTTATTGTTCTGTAGCGGACGCGCGAGCACTTTGGCACGAGCGGCGGACGCGCGCACTCACGTTACGTTGTCGTGTCGAATACTACCGATGACACTTGCTGCGGTACCGTCCGTTTCGCGTTGCGAGTGTACCCGAAATTTCCCGAACTATTCCGATCGTCCCGCTTTGGAGCGGGAACATCGTCTGTGTGTGTGTGTTTGTCTGTGTGTATTCCTCCACGATAGTACCCAAACGCTTCATACGATTGAGCTGAAATTCGATATGCAGGCGTCATTTGGTCGTTGCATCATCACTAGGGGGTGGGTTGAGGGAGGGGGTTGGGAGATAGGGTTGGGGGTTGTAAGTTGTACGGAGGGGGTGGGTGGCTTGTCTGCTTGCCAGGAGAGTTTTGGGATGACAACCGATTTCTTTTTGCTGTTATCAATTTGTTTCCTAGTTTTCTGTTTATTTTATCATTTCAAATTTTATTTTGTGTTACCAAGCAAACACTGTGATATACTTTTAAGTTATAGGTTATCTGATTACCGCGAGGTAATAAGCTTCCTTTTTTTTAAAATAATAATTACCATTTTAATTTAGAGACCTCTGTTTTGTGCAGTGAATCGATTCAATAATAAATAACGGGTTGAAATTCAAGTGAATTTGGAATAAATCCTCCTAAATGAAATATCTCTTCCCCTTCTCCTTTTTTCGCAATTACGTCACAAAATGTACCACCCTCACTAATTTGACGTCATTGGATGGAAATAAAGCCCGATAGGAGCGTTGTACGGACGAAAGTAAAAAAAAAAAGCTACTGACGGAAGTAACGGACAGCGGCGAACGTATCGAGTTTGATTCAAGTATTTTCCCGATTGAAATAAATGCACATCCCGGATAGAGGCGGCCAGAGAGCGACAGCGCGGATATCACTGTTGGACGCGGTCGAAAGCTTCATCTCAGCGCAAAAAGGAATAGTAATGTGAGGGAAAATCCACGATAACATATTCGGCTCCTGTGGTGCCACGTCACTTCATATGCTACTACGACCAGAGCCGGACTAGGCCCTAGGAAATGTTTAAAGCCTAAGTCTAGAACATTAATAAGAAATATGTTTCTGTTTATTTTTGAAACATTACTGTCAATGAACTGACCGTCGATCTCAACGGATTTCAGCAAGTCTATATGTATATTAATTTGAAACGTGGTTTTTTCGGTTACGGCCATATTGAGTGAACGGCTAGATATAAAAACGTGTCTAAAAAGCTCTCGGTCTCTAGATGTGTCATCAAAAGAGAAAAATATTGTTTTACGTGTTGTTTCTCTAACAGCCAAATTAAGAGAATGGTTAAGTGTAATTTTTTTGTTGAGGTGTATAAAAAATGCTCTTGGTCTGTAGATGTGTCATCAAAATAGAAAAATAAAAAGTCATCAAAACAGGAAATATTTTTTTTTACGTGTTTTTCATGTAACCGATAAATTGAAAGAACGGCTAGGTGTAAAAATTTGGTTGGGGTGTCTAGAAAAAGCTCTCGGTTTGTAGATATATCTTCACAACAGAAAAATGAAAAAAGTCATCAAACGAGAAGAATAACAAATGATAGTGCCATCTGCTGGATTTCCGCGCGGAAAAGGGGAGGGCGATGGGGGAAATGGTGGGAGGAGAGGGTGAAGGATGGGCGGGAGGAGGGGACAGTTGGGTTGAGGTGTTGAGTTAAGGGGGGGAGTAGGATGAGAGGCATGGGTTTGGCGGAGAGAAGGGGGGGGGGGAGAGGGAGCGTTAGGGAGGCAGTTGGAAAAGGGGAAGAAAGAGAGGGTTGAAGGAGAAGGGGGGACAGAGTGAGAGAGAGGGATGGTTGGGTGGAAGTTTCGGCGGAGGGGCGTAGGGGGGGTAGGGGGTAGAGAAAAAGGTTGAGGTGGGGTTGGGTGGGGCGGTCTTTAGGGGTGTTGTTTTCTCAAGACCTTGGTGACATTCCTGATCGCTGTGCAAGGCATCTGCAAGGCAAAATCAATTGAGCAAGGCCCCGTAACGTAATCGAATTAGTCCAAAGAAATATTATTTGTACATAAATAAGAAGTAGGTATGTTTCCGTTTATTTTTGAAATATTACTGTCATTAAATTGATCGTCGGTCTCGATGGGTTTCCGCTAGTCTATGTACCTATTATTTTGAAACTAGTTTTTCCTGTAACCACCATATTGAAGGAACGGTTAGGTGTACAAATTTGTGACATCTCCGGCTGTGGTGTCTTAAAAAAGCTCTTGGTCTGGAGATGTGTCAACAGAAGAGAAAAATAAAAAAAGTCATCAAAAGAAAAAAATAAATAAAATGAGAGTGCCATCTGCTCGATTTCCGCGCGGGTGGTGGGAGGGCAGGACGGTTGAGCGGGAATGAGCGGGAGGAGGGGGTATTTGGGGGGAGGGATTTAGAGGGATGAGTTGGGGGGGGGGGGGTAGGAAGAGGGGGTTGGGAGGGGGATATGGGGGGAGAGAGAGAGAGAGGGGAAGGGCTTTTTTACCAGTTTGACAGGATATCTCCGTCTGGAATTAATCATCAGGATACCTCCTTCCTCCTGACTGGTTACAGTTGGGCGGTGTCGACTACAACGGGTCAACCTGTCACCCCAGGCTGTTATGACGATATGTGATCGTCCTTTCAGCAGTGAGATGAGCGTAGAAGACTTTGGAACGGCTCAAACCTACCGTCCAGCAAAGCCACGAACCTGCCAGAGTCCAAAGCCTTACGGCGAGGCACTAGGAAGGTAACCCAGTGGAGCTAGGTCGCCCCCTGGCTGCCAGTTTTGATAGGATATCTCCGTATGGAATCAACCTTCAGGATACCTCCCTCCTACCGACTGGTTACGGAACCGAAGTCGCTTACGCGACCTCTAATTGCCATAATTTAGCGGTGATTCGGTTTGAATCTGTCGCGGACCAAAGGCATCATTTTCCCGGCTCTGAATTCAGGATCAGGAAGCCTAATAGTCATTTCAGGAATGGTTAACGACAGGTAAACATCCACCCCTGCTGCTTAGGAGACAGTATATTTCCATAGTCTCCAGACTCCACAACCGAGTGCACAACCGAGTGGCGTCGCCGAACGGTGCGCAACCCGTCCAGTATCGCCAGGAGGCAATCCCACCAGGAGAAATCGCTCCACCAGCCGCGAGGCCTGAGACTCGAGAGTCTTACCTAGGGTAGCCTTCCATACGAGGAGGCTTCTGAATAGGAGTTGAATCGTGAGTTTGGCCGATCCGAGAACAAATTGGATCTTATGGCAAGTAACACGAAACCACTTCATATTCGTAATAGTTCTATAGTAATTTAGTTTAATTTAATGAATTTTTTCGTAATTTTCGTATAGTAAAATAATGTGAGGCACTACTGTAGGAAACACTTAATCGGCCAGTGAAATATTGTAGTAAGATAATTAGCCCAAAGATCAAATAAATAAAATAAATAAAAAAGAAATAAATTTTCTCCGACGTTGTGTCCGAAATCCAGCATTAGGTAGCATCCGTAACAGTGCAAGGGGATGTGATTGTGCGTTCGCACTGCGTCCGCTGCACGCGGCGCTGGGCGGGTCGTCGTCCGAAGGGCGCGTATATAAAGGGCGTCAGGGCGCCGCCGGCCTTATTCGGCCGCGAGCTACAGCCGCAGCAGCACGTCCGCGTCCGCCCGTTTGCCCCGCCGAATTGCGAAGTTTACCGCGTGTCCCAGTGATTTGCCGCCGACATACCGACTACCCGCCACGCGCTGATATTGAAGGTGAGTTAACTATTCCTTTGTTATATATACCCCTTTGAAACTTTGTCCATAATACTGCGGCAAGGTTGCAAATCAAACATCGTACCCAATCCAACTTTGTCTATTGAAATATGATACAATTAATTTAACTCTCCTAACTTATCAATTAAATTCAAAACGTACATGAAGACCATGATAATAGAGTGCCTTGTTAACCGGCGTATTATCACTGCCGTATTTTACTTTCCTAAAAACAATATGTATCGTTTACACGTGCTAGGTGTTGATGTATTTAAATAGGAAAAACCTTATAAATAGGATAGAAAACGAATTTACCGCGTGAAATTTGTAGCACCCGACGTTTCGGTGACGTTGCAGCCGCTGTTGTCCAGGGTAGACGACAGTATACCCTGGACAACGGCGGCTGCAACGTCACCGAAACGTCGGGTGCTACAAATTTCACGCGGTAAATTTGTTTTCTATCCTATTTATAATGTCAAACAACCGCGATAGTCTTCGATTTTATATTAGGAAAAACCTTGTTTTCGAGCAAAGTTTAGAACTCGAGTATGCACGTTTCGAGATGTGTGTCTGTACCCATTCGGACCAAATTACGCACAAAATTAATTCATCATAATGCCGACATTTGAAAGCTGATAAGACATCCGCCATTTTGTTTCAAAATGGCGGCCAAATGTCCCTTCAGACTGTAACGCAATTCTGAGGACTTTGCCTACAACTCTTACCTATGACACTTTTCGACCAGGTTTTTCATTTAAAATGTTACAATCTGAAAATAAAACGCGTTAAACGAAGTGTGTAATCAGGGTAAGCCTTATAAATAGGATAGAAAACGAATTTACCGCGTGAAATTTGTAGCACCCGACGTTTCGGTGACGTTGCAGCCGCCGTTGTCCAGGGTAGACTGAAGAGCTGTCAATCCGTTGTTTTGCGGGTAGGCCGCGTACCGCTTCCGCCACTGCGTAGGTTATAACGGTGGTGGGGGGCCGGGCTCGGAGCGCGGGAATTTTGAAAATCCGTCCTGCACACAACACTCACTGTATCCTGTTTTACGTCTTTGCGTTCGGCGTTCGGCGGCGGGAACATTTTAAGAAGAGGGTTCCACGTAGAAGCGAGTTTGTAACCGTCGTCTCTGTTAAAGTTCGGGGTTCTTCTTATTTCAATGGCTTCCCGGATCATGCGAGGAAAGTAGAATTGTTCTTTGGATAGCACAATGGGATTTTGAAACTGCATCCAGTAGTTACTTCCGCTATCCAATATATGTTCGCAGATCGCCGATTTTTCTCGCTGAACGTTTTTAACAGCTTTGATGTGTTCTGACAGTCGCGTGGCTATGGGCCGTTTCGTTTGTCCAACGTAGGCTAGACCGCAACTGCATTCGACTTTATACACACCCGGGGTTTGCAGTGGTATTACATCCTTTACAGGCCTCAAAAATCGAGCTATATTTTTTGGGTCGGTTTGAAGATCGTTTTTATATCGAATCTGGTTAGCATCTTACTTATTCGATCTGTCACGCCCTTGACGTATGGTAAGGATGTTCTTGATCTGCTCGGTTTCTGAGTTTCGTCTGTATTAGATCGTGTGCGTGTCTGGTGATATTTACCGTATCCACTTTTCCTAAGGACATCATTGACATGTTCCATCTCCTTCGGAAAATGCTCAGCGTCGCATAGATCGCGTGCTCGATTCACTAGGGACGTTTGCACTGAACGTAGATGGTAGGGATGATGGTGTGAGCTTGCATGTAAATATCTGTCCGTATGTGTGGGCTTCCGATATACCGTATGTCCGAGAGTATTGTCACTTCTCCTCGTCACTTCGACATCCAAAAATGGTAGGGAGCCGTCCTTCTCTACTTCATAGGTGAAATCTGATTTTTGGGTGTATGGAGTTTAGATGACCCAGGAATTCATTCCACCGTTTGAATGTTGCCTTTTAGGATGCAGAAGGTATCATCCACGTAGCGAAGCCAGAGACTGGGCTTAATTTTGGAGGTTTTTATGGCTAATTCCTCAAAATGTTCCATATATAAGTCGCTAACTATTGGCGATACAGGGCATCCCATTGCTACTCCGTCGATTTGTTAATAATAATCGCCACTCCATAGAAAGTGGCAGGATGTCAGGCAATGTTGAAGCATGTCGGCGTAGCTAATAGGGAGGTCCTCAGACTTCAGTTTATCTCTCACCACTGTAAGACACTCCGAAATGGGCAAATTCGTAAATAGAGATTCGACGTCAAAGCTCACCATTATTTCGTCTTCGGCCAGTTTTAAGCTTCTAATAATGCTTACGAAATGTCGCGAGTCTTTCACGTAAGACGTCGTTTTGCCCGTAAGCGGTTGGAGGCCACCAGCTAAGTGTTTTGACAGAGGATATGTGGGGCTGTCGATTTGGCTTACAATCGGTCTCAATGGTGCATTATCCTTATGGATTTTAGGCAAACCATATAATTTCGGTGGCTGTACGTTACGTGGTTTAGTGAGATAAGCTATTTCTGGGAGGGAAGTGACAGATTTATCAATTAAAACTCTCGTTTGCCTGGTAATTCTGCTCGTGGGATCGTAATTCACCTTCTCGTAAGTATTGGCGTCTTCTAAGAGCGTCCCAATTTTTCGCTCGTAGTCCACAGTGTCAAGTATCACAGTTGCGTTGTCTTTATCGGCCCGCAACACAACTACGTGTGCGGATTCATCCCCGAAAAGATATCCCAGGTTCTGCAGACATTCTCCGTGTCGCCCGCCAGTGTCAAATTGCTTCGAAAGTTAATTCAAAACAATCGATACAAACTCGATAATGTGCAAAAAGAATTATTATTTCTTCATCTTGACGGATACATATCAATCATGCCAAAGTCTGTGTATCGTGTTATAAGTCTTTTTGAAGCAACTATTTAAAGATAAATTAAATATATCAAAACCTTGAAAATTTAAATTGTTTAATCTGAAAATGTCATACTTCATGACTCCGTTATGATTGCTAGAATCGGAAACAAGAGTCTTAGAATCCTGATGATACTGCCTCTTTGTTGTAAATAATTTCTAAATTTCTTTAGTGGATTACGAGTTCAACAAAAAAGATATGTGTAGAAAATTACGAATTTAAAAATTTTACCGAAAATAAAAGTTATTTTAGGTGATAAAAATCCATTGAATCTAAGAAAAGAAAACAAAAGAATTTTAAAATCAAAAATGCAAATAAACTATCGAGCTTATTATAGACTTAGACAATTCTAGAACAGTCACGTATTGTATGTCGAAATATGGCGAAATTTGGGAAAGTGTATATCCGTGTATATACCGTGTATCAAAAAGTTTAAAAAATATATTATTGATAGCTATGTCGAGAGTTAGCAGGCTGATATAAAGAATCGCCCTTATTGTCCTCTTCCTGTATCCGTAATTCACACGTTCGATGCATTTCATATTCACCTCACACGTGTCATGTGCCACTATACAACACATTCCATGCGATGAATTCAATATTGGCTCTCATACCGCACACTTCAATTTATTTTCAATTTTGTTTTATTGTGATTGTGGTTGTAGCAACGTTGTGTTTCCAATTACTCAGTGCAAAACTTTGAAACGTACATTTTTTTTTAAAACAAAATAGCGCACAGTTTAACTGAGAGTAGTTTAAAAAGTTTAAAAAGAGAGTAGTTTAAAAACTAGAGTTGTCAACTACAACGGGCGAGCCCGTCACCTCAGGAAATTTTAAAGATTAGTCGTTCTCCCTGGAGTGAGCGCAGAAGACTTGAACAAAACAGTCCACTGTCAAGATCCGCTACAAACCCGTAAGAGACCAACGCCTTTATCGCAAGATAGCCAGGAGTGTTACTCAGCGAGCTTACACTCACGCCCTTACTTCCAATTGCGACCATATTACTCCAGTCTCTCGATTGATTACGAGTTCGAGGTTGCTTGCGCGGTCCTCTCCCCTACGAAGTGGTAAAACGGTGTATACCGAATCTATCGCGGACCACGGCATCCTTTGCCCGGCTGTTCACCCAGTATGGGTAGCCGATGGTCGTTTCAAGAGCAGTCGCCGTAAGGTCCGCAACCACCCCCGCTCTATAGGAAACAGTACTGCTTCCAGACTCCCCCGACTGTAAATCAGAGTGTGCAATCGATTGACATATGCCGCACGGTGGGCAGACCGTCCAGGAGCGTCAGAAGGTTGATTCCTAGAGGAAACTAACCCTGAGGCGAGAGTCCTACCCAGGCTCGCACTTCATGCGTGGAGGCCGTCGGATGGGTGTTGACCCATGCGTGTGACCAACCCTGAACAGAATGGGTCTTCGTGGCCAACTCAGAAAGGGCCCCTTAGCTCCCCTTGGTAGTTTAAAAAGTAAGATAGTTAAAAAAGAGTAGGAAATAAATTTAATAAAAACCATTGTAACCGAAAGAAACAGTCGTATCACACAAAGACTTTCCCGGCAAGTAGCCAGTGACTGATTTCATCTGAATATTCATTTTATATGTATAAATAAAGTTGACGAGCAGTTGACAAATAATCCTATTTATATGCGACGCAACGAAATAAAAATTTTATTTGAAGCGTTTGGGCGCTATCCTGGAAGAATTCACAGTCAGACTTCAATCTGGAAACGGTTACAATCGTCTCGAGGGGGGGGGGGGGGGGGGGGGGGGTCAAAATGTCTATAGCCGTCTTAATCTCGTTTTTTTTTAACGCGTTCACAATACTTATTCTCCTAGTCGGTTGGTAGGCCGATAAAGTAAAATGAAAAAGAAAAGAAATAATAGTAAATACTAATCCTTAAGTAAATTTTAAACTTTTTCGTTTAAAAATAAAAATAGTTCTTAATCAGGTGAAATAATACTATATTTATCATTTAATAATAATTTAAAAATATCGTAGATATAAAATAACCAAAATCAATATGTCTTTAAAAAATCGTTTGTCACCTCAAGACTTTCCCGGCAAGCTGACAAACCCCCAACTCTCACCAAACCCTTAACCCAACCCCCCCGTAATGCCCCACGATACACCACCTCCCAAATCTTCTCCTCCCAACCCCCTAAACCTAAACCCCCCCTAAACACAACCCCTCCCCCACCACCAAACAAACCCCCTTCCCCCAAACACCACCCGCCCTAAAACTGCTTTTGCATTCTAAGCACTTAAAATACTCTAGAAAAGGCGGGATAGAAACCCACGAAAGAAGAAGAATATCGGAAGAAGAAGAATATTTTCGTCCGGAACTTCATTTATTTATTTATTTTTATTGGATTGATCAAATTAACAATTTACAATAAGTATAATATTAAAACAAATGGCAAAAACTTTCCTCTTTCATTCATTGGCTATTGCTGCCCAACTGGGATATACCCGTTCCAGGGCAAGCAATGTATGTTTTTACATTTAAAACGAGGGTCGATGAACCAACCAAACACAATAAAACAGAAAATAATAAAAAAATATATATAATTATAATAAATATTAATTATATATTAATTATGTATAATTATAATAAATAAAAAAAAATACAATATTATATAGGAAATAGAAATACTTAATACATTAGAATATACATATACACACATACATACATATACATACAATATAATTGTTAAGTCAATTTCAACTTATTCTACTACATCGACCATGGCATGGATAGATAAACGCTCTTCTTGCAACAGCCATTTATTTATTTTGCTTTTAAACAAATGACAATTATTATTGGGGCTGGTTTTTATGTCACTGCTTAATTTATTATAAAGTCTTGTAGCTATGAAAGAGTAGTGTCGCTGTCCGTAATATATCGCAGTCCGTTTATACATCCTTGGTCTATTTTCTTCGCAGTAAAAGCATTCTAGATAATGCGGGAAAGGAACCCACGGAAGAAGAATATCGAATGAAGAAGAACATTGACTAACCCTCCCCCCCCCCCTAAACCTTCCCTCCCTCTCTCTTCCCATAATGATTGATTATGACAGCAAATCTAGTAGGTACATTTATATCATTTTTGTAGTATTTCCGTGGTATTTAAATTGCTATGCGGCTCTGCGTTATTATTTGATTAAAATGTATAGCGGTTTCTTTTGTGTCGCTTGTATGTATACGCGATACTGCAACCAATACTAAAAAGATATTTAACAATGTGGTTTCGGCCCTACATAGCATTTGTTTGCCGAATTTTGAAGTCTTCAAGTCCAGTATTTGGAGATTGAAGTATGACTAGCGCGCCCCTGATGGACCGATTTCAACAATAATAGAGGAATACACACAGACACGCAAACACACAGAAGTGCTTTCCCAATACTTTCCTTTGCCAGGAAAGAAAAACTAAGTATATTATATATGACATAATTATACATTAAATTAAATGACCAATATATACAAACGGTGGGCTTAACGTGTCACGATTTCTTACAGCCATTTATAGTAATATCAAATAAAATAAATAAAAAATCGATTATGTCACTCCCAGATTTTCACGGAAAGCAGATCAAGTCCCCCCCCCCCCCCCACTATCCTGAACGCCAAACGCCCAAACCCTACCCCCTCACGCCCTCACCTCACCCTAACCCCCTGCTAACTTCCGATCCCTTTACTAACTCCCCCCCCACAACCTCACAGCTAAATTCCCTCCTCCCTCTCTCCCGCTAACCCCTCCCTCCCACCCGATAGTGATTGTGTTATGTGATTATGATAGCAAATGTAGTATATTTGTAGTATTTCCATGATGTTAAAATGGATTTAATCCAATATGGTGGAGTATTATCTTGAATACAGTGGAATTTCAATTTGATGATGTGGTTTCGGCCATACGACACATCTATGTATCTGATTTCAACTATAGCAATGACCAAATGATGCCTGCATACCAAATTTCAGCTCAATCGGATCAAGCGTTTGGGCGCCATCGTGATAGAATATACATACACACACATACATATACACACAGACACACAAGAAGACTATATTTTTCCGGGCGTTTGTTAGGGTTATATTTTGCCGGGCGTTTTGGAGTCCGTGGATCCTTTTTCACTTTGGAGCTTGGTTGCGAACTATTTGTTTTTCGAGTTAACATTAAAAGTGAGCTATCGTCAATCTGCTAATCACGGCACTAGCCAACACCTTTTGTTGTGCGAAAAAGGCGGGTGCTTACTGGCATTGGCCCATATTCCGTTTCTCGCAGGCCTAAACTAAACTGGTACTTAATATTAGGAACTTAAGCACCTTCGTTAATTTGTTGGTATTCCGTTTCATCAAAATTAAGAACCAGTCCTAAATTTTTAAATTTTCCGATTTGTCTATGGCCGTTCCAAAGCGGGGTCTTAATTTGACAGCTCGGTCACTCCCTCGCCCGCCCGCCTTCGTCTTGTCACCGCATGCTGATTGGCGCTACGTTTTCGTTTGTTTAAAAATATACAAGGCTTTTTATCATACAATATACACGGTTAAAAATATACAAGGCTTTTTTTATCATACAATATACCTACAATGCTTAATACGGGGATTTTCGGGGCAAAATAAAGATATTAATTAAAGATTACTTACAATAATCGGCACTCATCGTCCTTTCTTCGATTTAGAAGCCAATTCTGAGCAAACATTTTTGAAGCCGCGTTAAAAAATCTTGGAAATCACAAGAGAAAGAGCTACACGGCGACTGCTCGAAGCAGACTGCTCGATTTAGACCGTTCTTAGTTAGGACCCTGAACAAGACCCATCCGCCATGACATTTGTAGAAATGAAATACGAAAAAGGGTCTAGACGGTGCTTAACGTCAATTTAAGAGCCTGATAGCCTCTGCATAAGCGCGCTCTGATTAGGACCCATGAAAGGGAATACCAAAACGTCAGTTTAAAATTAAGCGTCGTTTTATCGCGTTTTTAGACCCCCATTTAGGTACCTGCTAGAAACGGAATACGGGCCATTGGCTGTTGACAGCCGCAGTCAGCATTAAGCCAAGATTTTCTCAGCCGCAGTGACATATACCAAAAAATTAAATTAATTTCAAATTTCCAGTTTTTCTACGATGGTATTCAACAATTTAAATAAAAGTTTAATCATATCACTATAGGATTATTTGAGACGTTTATTTAGATCTTAGTTATATTAGCAGAAGAATAAATGACTGTTTTTTCTTTTAAGATTTTTTTCAATCAGTTTAATAGTGCCAATAGTTTACCCAGGGCTCTGCAAACTCTCGCGCCGGACAGAAATCCTAAAGAGAAAATTTTAAAGGATTGCTTTGTTAATCTGAACTCCTCCCTGAGGGATGAATTATATTGTTAATTGGATTGTAATCAAGCCAATTATCGAAAAGAAAAAAAATATGCTTATTCTCCAGATGCCTTGTAAGGAAAATAAAATTTCAGTAACTCTTAATTAATCGCTTGGATAAACATTTGATTCCCAGAAAAGTTTGAGGATAGGTAAAGTATGTTCATTTCAGAAAAGGAATGATAGGCTCCATTGCTACGCACTGAAATAGAAGAAATGTGCAATTAAACTGAACCACCTCTGCAAGTGGGTTGTTAATTTGTTTTGTTAATACAATTGATTATACAGGGTTATTGCTCAATTATTGCTTAATGTCGTACTGCGTTTTAACAGCTGGGATTTTACTATGAATCGCAACGTGCAGATGGCACTTATAGTTCAAAACATTGATTAATCTTCTCTTAGTTCCGTAGCCCAAAAATGTCGTTTTAAACACGCCGTTACGGTATCCTATCTCAAAATAATTATATAATAATAAACGAATTTTTAAATCATACTTCACTATTTTTATATTATTTATATAAAGATATCATTATTTGTTTCGGGATACAGGTTTTAATATGTAATAATTACGAGCTTTAATGTTAAAATAGACTAAAAGATACAATTCTAATTGTTTGTGAATTTATATTTGCTATTCGATAAATGCTCAATGTTATTGTAATTGTGGTATGATCGTTGGCAAATCAGTAGATTCACGTTATCTCACTCACGAGCAGCGATTTAATGACTCGAATGGTCGCCGTATGTAGAGATACGTAACTCGCCCGATAGAGCGCGCCACGCGCCAAATTAAGTGTCGAGCGGCGTACGGAAGTACATAATATACATAGGTATTTCAGATTCGACAATAAAATGAGATTTATAAACTGTAGTACTGTTTCATTTCTCCAACACACTTGAGTGCGCTGTTGGAGCAAAACACTAATCATTCGGTATTATTTATGTTATGTAATCAGCCTATATCGAAATGCTATAGGTGGCTATTGAATGCTATTATATTATATTTAGTTAAATAATGGGTTTTTATAATCAATCAGTCTTTTATAAAAAAAACCATTCATTATCAATGTTACAGACCAGAACCAGTTTCTCTTGAAGAGTTCTGGTGTATACAAGCAATTTCACATCCTGTAGTTCGGAGATCTTATGCTTCTCACAATTAAAAATAAGATCTAAAATCGAAGATATGCATGTATTTCTGAGCAACAGTATCAGCCCTAGCATTGTTCAACGGATGCAATCTTAAAAATAACATCGATTTATAATTGAAAATATCTTCAAATATCATTGTAAAATAATATTTACCTAAAGTCAAGTTAGTTTTCAAATTCTTGGAGTTTTTATTTAAAACTTTGAGTTCCATGCACTGAATAAAAAGTCCTAATAATCCCTGATCAGCAAAGGTTGAGAACCACTGTTCTAACCTTATTATTTTTATCTACTGTTTACATAAAAGTATAGAGCTTCTCTACCTATCTACGAATAGCTTGAAATTGTACGTTTCCTTTCAATACTGTTTCAATACTTTTGTTTCAATACTGCAAGTACACTTTTGTTTCAATACTGCTATTTTTATGATTAATATTAGAAAGGCCTATCTTCCTTTATTCTTACAGCTAAATATAAAATTAATAAAACCATCATTTCCGGTTGAAGGGTTTTCGCGTCTGCCGTAACCGTGGAGACATCAGTCAATTATAATCTTCATCTTAATTGCTTGGTCGCGTGATTCCTGAAATGCTAAAGTAATCTGTATTAGCAATTATGTGATACTCATATTTTTTGTAATTCTAGGATATTCTCGCTAGATTTAATGGTGAAAGTAGCTCTGTATACCCTTATACACGTAAAGGTATATGACACCTATTTGACACGACACCGTAGATTAACTCCCGCTTGCTGCTGATTGATAGACTATCACGGTTATTAGACATTAGAAATAAATAATAATATTACAAAAAAATATTTTAAAAAACCGTCTCCATTTTTTAACCCTTCAGGCCTCGCGACTCGCAGTTAACCCTCAGTTTGACTGCGATATCGCAGTCGCGGGGCCTGAAGGGTTAACAAGTCCAGCAGCCATGTCGTGGTGAAACTTAGAACGGGCTATCATAATCGAATGCGTATACACAATTTCGTGTCTGTGCTGTTGACCGTTGAGGAGTGCCTTCGTTGGAAGCCAACCCTGTGTAACGCAGTCCTGTCTTGGTGAATCTCAGAACGGGCTGTCGTAATTGAATGCATATACAAAATTTCGTATCTGTTCTGTTGACCGTTATGGAGTCCCCTCGTCTGGGGCTAACCCTGATTGCAGCAGCCATGTCATGGTGAAACAGAACGGGCTATCATAACTGAATGCGTATACAAAATTTCGTGTCTGTGATGTTGACCGTTGATGAGTCCCCTCGTCGGGAGCCAACCCTGGGTGCAGAATCAGGTCATGCTTACCATAAAAAAATCATTATCATCGGAACTGAACAAACATGTAAATTTTCAAATCCATATGATAATATTCGAGGAGTTCCCTCAATTACTCATGGATCCCATCAACAAAGAGAACAGGATTTTGATGGGACTAAAAATAAATGAAATGGTGGTATAATCCTTTCAAATAAAAATAAAAAATCCAAATCGGTTCATAAATGACGGAGTTCTGAGGTAACAAACATTTAAAAAATGCAACCGAATTGATATCGTCCTTCTTTTTTTGAAGTCGGTTAAAAATTTGATTTTACCGCGTGCGGTTTAAACCACCCCACGTTTCGGCGATGTGACAACCACCGTTGTCCAGCCAAATTTAACTCTATTTAAAAAAGGAATGTTATACAATGCAATAAAAATCTATAACCACCTACCTGCAAATATCAAAGAAATAAAAGGAAAAGGGTTTACAACAGCGTTGAAAAAATGGCTTATCGATAAAAGCTTTTACACATTAAACGAATATTTCTCATAATATTATATTGTAGGCATGCATTTTCATTTTCTTTTTACAATAATTCAATTAGGAAGATTACAAATTTTCAATTATATACATTTCGTAGTTATAGGCGGATTTTTGATTATTCCTTGATTTAGATTTTTTTTAATTTCATTATTTTTTATATTATTGGTGAATTATTTTTTATTAATTGTTTTCTACTGTTACATTTTAAATTATATACATTTCGTATTTATAGGCGGAATTTTGATTATTCCTTGATTTTGATTTTTTCTTTATTTTTAATATTATTGGTGAATTATTTTTTCTAATTGTCTTCTACTGTTAGTTCTACTTATCCGGTCTGTTTAGATTTTTTCATGTTAAACCAGTGAAATAATTACATTTTTTAATAAAATATTATAATTAGCAGATAAGTCAATTTAGCAGATAAGTAAATTTGTCAATCTGTTTTAAGGCGACGTACTACTTAAAAAATAAACCGTATCTGAGTTTTTAAGCCCCGCCTACTTGCCCCCTCCCCTCGCGACGGGGCAGGTGTTTATTATGTTGACTCATCTCGCAGCGATATTCACTCGCTATCGATGTCTGGACTAAACACACTAGGTATACACTATTGCAATGGGATTTATATTTTGGGATTATGCAAGTGTCATGTACCTACGCTGGTGAAGAAGGCTACGCTTTATCATCATCTAAACTTGAACATTATATTACTTTCCCGGCTGCCACTGGTAGGGAAGGTGTTGTGATCGTGCGGAAAAAAATGTTTAGATAACGATAGAGATGTCCATTTTGAGGTCCACCAAGATGATTAAGACCATTTTCAGAGAAATGTATGTCTGTTTGCCTGTATGTAATCTCTCACGATAACTGCCGAGCCGTTGAACCGATTGAGTTGAAATTTGGAACATAGGGATAGTATCACCCTGGAATGCGCCCATTAGATTTTGGCTGTCAACTGTTAAACCAAACTATCACTGTCAAAAATTGACAGAAGCCATATCTTACAGAATTTCATTTGCGATATGTCATTTGAAATCCCCTGAAAAACTGTATTAAGAAGAGTCACCTGTCACTAATTAATTTTCGACATTTTTAAATTATTTTAAATGGTGATAGATGACAATTGGAGAAATGCCGTTAACTGTTTTGGATACAGTTTTCCAAGGGCTTTTAAATGACATAAATCGCAATTCATGTTCCGTGAGATACAGCTTTAGTATTTTTTTGATAGTTGTAGTGACAGTTTTTGATAGTATTTTTTGGCAGAAAAAACATTTAGAATCGAATTAAAAAACAACATTGTGTATCGAACTATTTATTCGCGGTATAATAGTTCTTTGAGGAGGACATAACGACACCCATCGCCTTGTACATTATCATTAAAAAAATATTTAATTAAAAAGTAATATAATTTATTTTTAGATACTGTAAGCACATCATTGTAAACTTTAAAGAAATACACATCATTAAAAATAAATAATTATTAATTAAAATATAAAATCATTAAGACAAAAAATCATGAAGACATTTCTGGTTGGCAAAGTAGTCTGTTATTTCTGAGTAAATACATACATATTAAATGTAAAGAGACGAATAAATACATTTAAAATTGCGCAGTACATTTGAGACTTCCTTTTTGTAGCCTTGACAGTGTCGCTTTGTAGTGGTGCGCCGACTTTTGTAATTAAAATTCATCAAATGATAATACATTTTCAAAAGCCTGTTCATCATTATTAATTAGATCTGTACTCAGCACAGATTTGGAATATCGTGTACTTTTCGGTGGCTCTATATTGCTTGTGCTTTGCTTTGGAGTGTTATTGGCAAGTACATTCTCTGTGAGTTCTTTGCTCACTTTGTGATGGAATCACTGAAAACTAACTACCGCTTAAGCGTTGGACAAGGGAGAGGAACCGATTTCTTTCGTTTTATCGTGTCGTTTCTTTTATTTGCTTCTTTCAAAGTGTATTCAGGCTCCCTTAAATCCATATTCCTTCATACTCCTGGATCGATAATTTCAGGTAATACACAGTCCATATAAAAACAAACAAGTTTTTTCCATGACATTTGTCCAAATCAAATGATTCGTCTGTATATATTCGGTTTTGAGGAGATCGTTTTTACCAGACCAAAATGTAAATAGGCACACTTCCTTTCCAGTTATATGTATCGTTCCAGTTACAGTTTCTTTCCAGCACACTTTCTTTAAAGTTATCCACAATACCACAGATAGTTCATACCTTGTTGAAAACTTACGTTTTTTCGTTCCTCAGCGATTAATTCGCAATTCAGGCACGTTTGAGGTATCTCGTGCCAATACCAACTACGGGAAACATTCCATCGCTTATGGGCTGATATGCACGTACGACTCTTGTTTCTCCACCATCGACATTTTCAACCTCAACCAACCGACGTTCGTTAAAGAATTATTCAAATCAATTGCACCTAACGAGCTTGTTAATACCTATAGTAATTAGTTATATACTTTCTATACAACAAAATAAAATTCGAAATTTAAATTCTAAGTGTCAACATATTTTAAAATTTTCTCCCCTCTAAATAATAATTAAATAATAAATTTTAGTGATTATAGTGCAATTCTATAGTCTGGATTAACTCGCGGTTAACACGGGACGCGTCCCGGAGGATCTGATCGGTCTGAGCTGTTCACTTTAAATATTCGACCAGCGTGTCTATGGAAAAGTCGACCATCGAAAACAAGCGAGCTGTAGTTACTGGCTGAAGGCAGATCGACTTTGCTGAAGATACATCGGAGGACTTACTGAAGGTGGTGGTGGATTTGATTGACCAGCCACCTTTCGAAGACTATATGCAAAGACTCTCAGAAAGAGGTTACCGCAAGGTATAAGGACGATCAATTGTGCGCTGGCAGCTTAGAAGGATTACGAGACTCTTGTGGAGGCGATAGTGGTGGACCTCTGCAAGTGGCGATAGCTGACAACCAATGCCTTTTCAACATAATCACCGTTACCAGTATTGGAAAGAGCCCTTGCGGAAGTGCCAAGGGACCTGGCATATACACTGCCGTGAAGAGTCATGTGAAATAAATGGCGTTTTAGGAGTATGTCTACCGGCGAAAAATTGTCCAAAAACTGAGGGGGATTTGCCAAAAGGGAAACTATCACAATTTTGTATAATGTCGGAACAAGAGACTGTATGCTGTATTCAACACGGCCCCATGAGCAACAACACGAGATCATCAGAAAACCAGGATAAATCCAATAATGCATCTTCTATATCACCGCCTACTACAACAACTACCAATAAGTCACCGGTCATCTCTACAATAGCTCCAGAAAAAACTCAAACATCACCACAAGCCATAACTACCAATTTCATAAATGACAGTGTGAAAAACGAACTAAATCCGAAAAAATAGCTCTGCAATATTGAGTCAAAATTTAACAATGACAGTCATTGCTGCGTTAGCGATTAATTGATTTATTTTATTTTATCTGCATCCAAACTTTTCTCTGGTCGTAACGGTCTCCGTTCCATCGGGTTCAGAAGAGGGAGGAAGAGAGAGTGCACCCGTGGTCGCGCGCCCACCTGTGCACTATAATATAGCCTGCGCACTTGACTGCTTCCGAACAGTGGACTCTGAGAAGACTAAAGAAGTCACTAGAATCTACAATGCAGTCGCTGTGGCCGAACACGGCTAGAAGGATATATATACAACATATCAGTAGCTACCACAAATATTTATAAATATCTATAAATATTTATTATATATCTATAAATACCTATAAACATCAATAAATATCTGTATTTATATATCCACTATACGACCTATCTATATCTTTATTTATATCTATATACATATACACATACCATCGTCTAACTCCTTCTTCCTAATCACTTCCAATTCCCTACCTCTCCCATCGGTTTTCTATATATTTTTTATATTTAATATGAACTTTGTTTATTTTATAATTAATTTTTAAGTGTAATATGCTGAAATCCAAATGTGTAATAAACGATTATAGGCGTAATGTTTTTCTTTTTTTTCTACATTTATGCACACGTATGTATATTGTATGCACTGTATTTTTCCAGAAATAAAATAAAAAATAAATAAATAAAAAGAAATTATATATGGACCTGTCCTTGAACTTAAACGTACCAGTGATGTTTGATGCTGATTTCAAGTTTTCCATCTTTCTGTTTCCAAAATGTCACTTTTCTTTTTCTTGTCGCTTCCGTTAACCAGATTCTATGCGCTGTAATGGGAAATTTGACTTCAAAAATATAATCATCAGATATTCCATCTGGAGAAGCTCCCAAAAATGGAAATTTAGGATAAATGAATAATCCACATTGCTGAATTTCCACTTTTTCTAGACATATTTTTCATTCTAGTGCAGTTGTTTCATTTTCTTTTCCATGGCAAATTGATGCTACGTTGCTCAAATCCCATTTTCAGTCATGGATTTAACTAAATTGGCGCATTTTGTGTGTTGTTAACTATTGACAATTTTGCCAAAGTTAGACGCAGTTACCATTTTTCTTCGTAATTCCAACCACTCGCTGCTTTCACCTTGAATAACCGTAAGTTTTTCAATTCGCAATCGATCATTTTTCTATTTTCCAATTCTTGAAATAACAGAGCTTTGCTTTTTTCGAATATTTCTGATGGAACATCGGGTTGGTTGCAATGTTCTCCATAATGCGAATTATTGTTTTTTTTTTCAAAAAAACTTTCTGCTTTTATTTCTTTTATAAAGAATGGATTTACTTAAATGCCTCTGTCTTCTTTATTCCACTTTTGATATCCTGCCAGAGGGACTTTTGCCTATATATTTTGTATGTAATCTTGAGAGTGGCTGTTTTGTATTAAATGATATAACTGCCGCATTACATCGCGCTTGGTAAGACTGCTTTTGGATGTAATTTGTCCTCTTACCACCAATAAATTTTGCAATGATGCCGTTAAACCTTTCGAGAACATTACTATCTACATCATGAATTAGGCTTCTTGCATGTATTGCTACCTACGTTTTAAGTTATGTAACGTATTCTTTCCCAAATAATGTCACCCATCAAACAACTCATTGCATCCAGTGTTTCATTTTCCGACAAACAATTTTAAAAACTTCTACATTTATCATGGTTTCCAAATGCATCTATCGGGGCGTTCAAAATGTCATTATACAGGCAATCAATTTTCTCATCAATTGAAAAGTTTTGACATTTATTATAAGCTACTGCTGATGTAATATTTCTTCGCATTTTTAGTTTTTTTTTTCACAGACATTACAAGTTGAATAAAAGCTTTTAAAAAGTAGATACCTACGTTTTGTTTTTTAAATTACAATTCTGCTTATCTGACGGTTTTCTATATTAGAACGGTCAGAATCGTAGCCTAATAGTATATTATATTTATACATGGTGTATAGCTCTGTCATATGGCTCTAACGCAAATGTATTGGCATTATTTACTGTCCCCTTATATATGACACATTTTGACTCGCGGGAAGCAAGCTGAAGTGGCGCACTTGTTTTAAACTCGAATAAGATCACACCGGTCGTAGGTTCAAAACCTACCGATATGTATATTTTTTTTTTGTTTTTATACATAAAGAAACATTGTTATCAAATAAATGAACACTTTTTATTAAAAAAAAGTAATATTGTAAATTTAAAAAAAAAAAAAAAAAATATTAAATATTATTTTACTTATTATTGTTTCTATTTTTCAGCATATGATTTATCATGTTTTTAAACCTCTTTCATTTACACGGTGAAATAGCCATCTAAAACCGATATTTTTTTACTTCACATCTCCGATCCATCGAAATGTCAATTTGGTAATAATAAGTCATGAAACAGAGCGTCGCGAACGCAACCGCATATGTCGGCCTTCGAAGCCGAAATGAACCACGTTTCTAAGAGCCAATAACATTTCATTATAAAAAGTTGGCTGTTATGCCATTTGAATCAGTAATTGATCCCCACATAAGAACCATATTGACCCAATGTCGCTTGCGGCATTTTGAATGCCAGCGTGTCGTCGCGAGAAGAGCGCGCTCATCTCATTGTATGACAAAAATAATATAAACGGACTCTGCAAAATATTATTTTTAAAATATACTGATATTTTATTTGAAAAAAATAATCGTCAGTACTACAAGTTTATTGTACATAGTTTATGTAAAAAAAAAACAAACTTGAAAAAAACACACAGTAATAAGTAATATTTAACAGTGAATATGGATGAAAGTTACACTTTTTATATAAATTTTTTTAACAAGAAAAACTTATTTTTTTAAATTTATGCGAAAGCATTCCTCTTTACAACTATTGTTAAAATGCCGTAGTATTTTTTTTGAGTTTCTTGATCGTGCAGTTTAGTGTGAGGCACGTTTCAAAAAATGCTCTAAAATGAAAATTTCCTGTATAGCTCCCAGATTTAATTATTTTCCTCAATTTTCCAATACTTAAAAAAAAATCTGATATAGCTATCTACTTAAGAAAGGTACTGTGAGTTACGATAATTTTTTTTTGTTGGCTAACATCATCAGTTATTTCAGTATGACTGTTCAAAAATTGCCAAAAAATGTAATTTTCGAAATTTACCTACATCGTCGCCCAAACCACTCTTCGCGGAAGAAGGAAAACAGTAGTTGGACATAACAGAATAACCGTTAAAAATGAAAGCAACAACACTTAAATACTGTATATTTTAATCCTCTTTCGAAATTTAAGAAGAAAAATCTTGAGCTATGTTTATTTTAATTCTAAGTTTGTTATAACAAACTATCCGAAAATATTAAAACTATATGTAGAAACTGGAAAATACCCCAGTTTAAGTCCAAATTAAAAGGATACATTATTGAGGGCGAATTGTATTATATCCACGAATTCTAATTAAAAGACTGACAATTTCCATTTTGATTTTATTCATTTAGCTTGATATTTTTACCATTTTATTGTGTATTATATTATTACGACTACTTTATTTTCTTTACGATTGTATTTTGTATTTGTAAGACCATATTATTTTCTATTGCATGACAACTTATAATTGATAATTCTCACGTCAAAATGTTCTAAAGAAAGTTAGTATTGTAATTTATGTCTCTCTAATTTATGTATTATGTTTCCAAAAATTATTTAACTTTGTTGCTATATATCATTTTGACAATGAATTGTTTTTTTTGACTAGGTATTTTTATATTAAATCCTATATTACTTAACATATATTACATATTAATGACTGTTACTTTCTTTTCTCACATATAATTTATTTATATTATTTAAGTGAATTTTATATTATATTTATTGCCGATTATATAATGGAATTGCATTTTATTTATTATATTATCTTTAAATTTTTTTTTTTATTATTACTATTATATTTATTATTATTATTATTATATTATATTACTATTATTATTAAGACCACATTTTAGAGCAATTAAGTGTTATTAGTTTTTTGCTAAAACTTGTACATTTGTAAGCAATCAAGCAAACTTGATAGTAATATTAGAATCCCGTCCACTCTAGAACGGGCTAGTTCTAGTTGGGTGACAGAATAAAATAAGCAAAAGGTTAAGGTTTTACCATTTGTTTCCTCTTATTTTTTATTGAAATCAATGTTTTATGGTAATAAATAGTTAAATAAATAAATAATAAATAAATAAAATTCTTTTTTTATTTTTTTATTTCATAATGTACAAAAAAATACCAGGACATGCATAAGTACTATTGTATATAATATACAAGTACAAATGAAAAAAGAATTTTATTTATTTATTATTTATTTATTTAACTATTTATTACTATAAAACATTGATTTGATTAAAAAATAACAGAAACCAAATGGTAAAACCTTAACCTTTTGCTTATTTTATTTTGTCACCCAACTGGAACTAGCCCGTTCTAGGGTGGACGGGATTCTAATATTACTATCAAGTTTGCTTGATTGCTTACAAATGTACAAATGCAGAATCGTTACAAACAAACATTAATGTAGCGTAAAATATAGCTCTAAGTATATAAATATGTTAGCATATCCTAGGTCATTTCAAATAATAATGTGATTAAATTTCATTTTATTAGATCATTTCAAATAATTATGTGATTGACTTTGTAGTTTTAAATATCTAATACGATTATTAAAAAGCATGTGGGGAGAATATTCAGAAACCTTTAGTATCTACTAAAGCATTATATCGATTCCGAAATCACTGGTTTTGTTCTTTGGATTTTATATTGTTTTTACTAATGTCTAAACAACTACGTATAAGGTTTTAAAGATTGATTTGAGGTTTGAAAATTTAAAGTGGATTCGATTGGATTTGAAGTACATACCTATTATCAAAATCGTTTTTTTTTTTTTTAAATCTTTGTTTCTAATGTTGTTGATAAAGAAATTATTTATGTCTTCAGATTAGCTAAAACTAAGTCGATAATTTCTTTTAGGAATTCGTATGCAGTAAGACACTACTTACCTTTTTTATAAAATCACTGAGGAAACGGATTTTTACCATTAGGCTCTAAATAAACACAGATCAGCCCACCCAATCATTCATTCTTTAATTATTTATAATTTAGCAACGAAAGTACCCCCTGTATTGTGATAAAGACATCATCTGGTTTATATCTTATTTTCAGCGAGCTGAAAAAGCTGTCCGAGGAGAGTCTCACCCGCCAACCGGAGGAGGTATTTGATATCTTATGCAAATTAGGAGAAGGTTCCTATGGCAGCGTTTATAAGGTAGGCTTCTTAAACTCTATGACACTATATAAAAAGACAAATCTAATGGTATAAATATCTTATTTAAAGTAAAGATTAAAAAATAAAAAGGCTAATGAAGGAATCATCACCATTTTTACACAATAAAGCTTCATACCTTACTTTATAGTTTGAGTATAAAATTATTTTAAAATACCTGTAAAACGCTTCTCTAATATAGCCGAAATCGTCTTAAGTTGCTGGTTTGCCCGTGCGAAAATGGCCTCGAGTGCAAAGGGTTAATACTTTACCAACTGTGCTATAGGCAATCTTTACAATGTCTAGGTATTGTATAGAATACCACTTACCACATTACAAACATACACAAGCGTGAACGACTGGCATCATCAGCACTTTAAACTGATGCTGGATGGATGATGTCTAATCCATACCATTTCCTATTTAAACCACTAAATACAGAAATGCTATCCATAAAACAAGCTGGAATTGAACGCTTTTAAAACTTTGGTGCTTGTTACACCAAGAACATTAAATCCTGTTCACCTGAAGCAGCTGATTCAGAAGATGTAATTTGCCAATAAACACAAATACATTAATAATGTCTTTAGTTTGAGAAGCTCCTATTTTTGTTTTTTTTCTCATCTAATGCACATTATTTTCAAATTAAATTATATGTTTGTAAGGAAAAATATCGCAATACTGGTCGTTTAATTGTCAAGTCATTCAGTTTTAATCTCTTCTGGAAAAAGTTTTGATCTTATTAACCCTTAGAGAACCAGCCATAGGAATGAAACTCACGATGCCATGTTTTCAACCCTTAAGAATTTATTTGTAGGTGGTATTGTACGCATACTAATATATAATGGTGGCTTATTCAAATAAGGCAACTTTTACTGCATATAATTGCATAAATACGGAGATCAGCCGCCCGCGAATTGTCACAAGGGTAAAACCACCGATCGGTGGTATTGACATTCCAGTGGTTAAGCCCTATTGGGCAATAACCGTTTCAATTATCATCCTTCAACCAGGTTTAATATGTATTTTTTTTACATTTACAGGCCCTCCACAAGGAGAGTGGCCAGGTACTGGCGATCAAGCAAGTTCCGGTCGATACCGATTTGCAAGAAATCATTAAGGAGATCTCCATAATGCAGCAGTGTGACAGCCCCTACGTTGTTAAATATTATGGAAGTTATTTTAAGAATACTGATCTTTGGGTAAGTGCTATTAGATACTTTGACATTTAGGAAAGATCCAGCAACCCTGAAAGGAAGGCATACAATTGCATTTAAATCTACCGGTCGTAATCATGATCTACCGGTTGTTCATCTGTTTCAGATTGTTATGGAATATTGCGGTGCTGGTTCCGTGTCGGACATAATGAGGCTGAGAAAAAAGACTTTAAGCGAAGATGAAATAGCGACAATATTATGCGACACCCTCAAAGGCCTAGAGTATTTGCATCTTAGGAGAAAAATTCATAGAGATATAAAGGCAGGCAACATTTTATTAAATTCTGAGGGGCATGCAAAGCTGGCCGATTTCGGCGTCGCCGGACAACTAACTGTGAGTACTTTTTATCATCAAATACTAAATCGAATTGGATGTCGGACTAGATAACACCCCTTAGGACATTCATGCCCAAAAAAATTCACTGCAACTTTTTGGTAAATTTTGTAAATAATTACTAATGATATCTTTTTTCATAAATTCCCTCTTGTTACCTAACAATTACTCTTGTTAGTCATGTATATTATATATTTATATAATATATATGGGGGCCGGCCGAAAGGGCTACTTGCGTTGTTGGCACCCGACCTATAGACATAGGCACTGTTGACACCCGACCGGGTTATCTGTAAATCTACAGAATTACATATTTTATTCCGTTTTTATATCCGAACTCTCCCATCTTCTTCTGTATTTCACTATTCTATTTTCACTGTAAGTCCTACCGGTTATTCCGCTTATTGCATTCGGGAAGATGAAGAGAAGGGACTCTCTTGCGCTGCCTTCGTTTCAATCTTTGCCATCTCTCGGGTGCCAGTCCTGTACTGTTTGCGACTGCGACTGCTATTATGGGAAATCCTTCGGCGATGGGAAATCCTTCACTGTCATTCGAGTAGCTAAATAACACGTGGTAATGCGCATAGATTTTTAAAAAAACCACTTGCCCATTGTGAATTTATTGATAAAGGTCTTTACATTCATCAGCCGGTTAATAATTCTTTTTTTTTTACTGACGTAAACTCATCTGCTTTCAGGATACCATGGCGAAACGAAACACAGTAATCGGAACACCATTCTGGATGGCTCCCGAAGTGATCCAAGAGATCGGGTATGACTGTGTGGCGGATATCTGGTCTCTGGGTATCACAGCACTAGAAATGGCCGAAGGGAAGCCTCCATATGGAGACATTCATCCGATGCGTGCCATTTTCATGATTCCTACGAAGCCCCCTCCGTCCTTCCGAGAGCCCGACCGGTGGACAGCCGAGTTTATAGATTTTGTTAGTTTATGCTTAGTAAAGAATCCCGAGGAGAGAGCGACAGCAGGGGATTTACTTGGTCATGAATTTATAAGTGAGTATCGATTATAAAGGATTGGCAATAAGAGCTATAAATTTTTAATTTCAATTTAAATCAAAATAAAGTGGAATCTCTCATAACAAGCACTTCTCATAACGAGTAATTCACAGTAATTCCTCATAACGATTAAGAGTCTGGAACGAATTATGCTTGTTATGAGAGGTTCCACTGTAGTCTTAAGTTACCATTGTGTTTTTTTAAAAATTTTAATATTGTTTTAAGTAAGTTTTATTTGAAAAGGATTTCTTGTAAACAGCTATATTACGCCAATTTTTTGTCACTTACGCACAAATCAGCACTAATTAAATGACACAAATAATGTTTAGTTCATTCCGGGTTTGTGGTTTATCGGAGTAAAATTAACATAACCCACAAAATATAGTCAACTATGCATGACCTTGGTGTCCATTTCGCAATGGCTTTTTTAAGATTAGCTCACAACCTAAAACAAAAAATTGTTTTCAAGAATTGTATTTAAAAAAACGTCAGGCTTTCTTGACTAATTTACAAGAAAACCTTCCTAAATAAAAATGTTATGAACCAAATAGATTTTCTTTAAAATCACATTGGTATCTTATACTGTTTCGTTTTAATTTCAAATTAAAATATAAGGCTCTTATTTGACGACTTGTTGCATAAAACGTAAACGCTCGATGCGGTGTCTGCTACCTCAATCGCATATTTAATTACATCGATTTGAAATGATCCTATTTTTTTCAGGTCAAGCCAAACAACCTAACATTCTAAGTCAATTGATAGCGGAGGCACATGAGATTCGTGAGAATCAACTTAATAGAAGCATGGCGCAGAATACACAGGCCTTATATGCCAAACAGAATAATCTGGAATCGGTAAGCGTGGTAATTTTTATGTCAAAGATTTTAATTAACATCCTATCGTCGATTATTATCCCCGTAAGAAATTTCAAGTTTATTTTTACTAAAGTACTGATTGGTATAAATATAATATTATCTTTAACTATCCTGGCCCAACAACCGACAAGGAGGGAAAGTATTGTGAATATGCATTTTTTTGTTCCGAGATGAAACGAAAATATCTATTTTGAGCCTCTCGGAGACGAGTAAGACTGTTTCCAAATGGAAGTTTGCTTTGTGTCTGTCTTTCTGTTCGTCGGTGTGTATTCCTTCTTGATAGCGCCTAAACGCTTAACCTTTCGGAAGCCAGCCTTCGTGCACAAAAACGGCGCCGCACATTTTTGGTAAATTTTGAATATACATACTAGCAATATCATTGTTTTATTGATGATCTTTTGTTACCTAATAATTCATCTTGTTAGTCATGTATATTATATATTTATATAATATATATGGAGACCGACCGAAATGGCTACGCGCGGATCTGCTAACCACCGCAACCACCGATTGAGCTGAAATCCGGCATGCAGGCTTCATTTGGTCATGGCAAGAGTTGTAAAGGTGGATAAAATCGGTCCACTAGGGAGGGGGCACACTAGTCATATTTCAATCCTAAAATATTGGACTTAAAGACTTGAAATTTGGTATCTGTGCCTTGTTGAGCCGAAATCACATTGTGATTTTTTTGTCGGAATATCTCACATACTTAAATTCTGCCATACATTTTAATCAAATAATAACGCCATCTGTGTGCGTAGACTAACCCCGCCCTTAACCGAGAAACGAACCGCACCACCTGAGGCGGTTGCAATGGAACCCAACCGGGTTTGTCCGCCGGCCGAGAGAGGGCGGTGCTCATCAATTTTATTTATGAAATTAATATTCAGATGGAATCAGTCCTTGGCTACTTGCTGGGAAAGTCTTTGGGTGACACAACCAATTTTTTATTATAATTCTTTTATTTTATTTAGGATGGCGACGACGGGGGCGTTGGAATAATAGGAGTAGGAGATTCGCGCACCTTGCGGCAATTGCCTGCTGATTGCGGCACTTTAGTTGCTCCACCCCGTAGTACCATGACAGAACTACAGTCCGATCTGGGGACCATGGTAATCAACAGCGACACTATCGAAGGCACAATGAAACGTTAGTATTTATTTTTACTACCTATGTCAAGAAGCACAAATCGGCTTGGAATGAGGATGTGTGCAAAAAACTTTTTCTAGATGGCGTCAGCGACTACTTATTTCCCGTAAGGTGTGAAGTGAATGTTAAACCGTCCGAGTGAACATCTGTACGAAGCTTGATATGTAAGAGTGAGAGAGAACATTGATAAATTAGTATAAGGAAAGAAAGAAAATAGGGTGGTTGGACAGACGGGTAACGTTGCCAAATAGTAGCACATTTTTCTGCCATAATACTGCCATTTTTCTGCCATAATGCGTATTCCATAGATCTTTTCTTAAAATCATTTATATTAGATACATTATTGAAGGTGTCAAGAATGTATCTAGTGGTGGGATACAGGGGATGCGTTCCCTCCCCCTGAAACTTTTTGAGTGAAAGAAAATCCAGAAGCCTCAAACCTTTAACCAACCCCTGGGTGGCCAAAAACGCCAATCGGTGGTTGCAGTGGTTAACAGATCCGCGCGTAGCCATTACGGCCGGCTTCCAAATATATTATATAAATATATGAACATGACTAACAATATTAATTATTAGGTAACAAGTAATAATTCATAAAAAAAAAAAGTTTTTGGTAGTAATTATATACAAAATAGACCAAAAAGTTGCAGCAACATTTTTTGCACGCAAAGGGTGGCTTCTTTCAGGTTAAACCATTCAGGAACTAAGGCTCCACCTACGGGGAGGAAATAGCAATGAACATCCACGTTAATTACTTCATTATTTTCACACAACAGAACACAACACAGGCCCCGATGATACCAACCGTCCAAAGTACCGACCGCTGTTCCTCGACCACTTTGATAAGAAAGAACCGGACCATATTATCATAGGCGACGGCACCAATACTAATGGCCTAAACTTAGATGCTGATGAGATGCGAATGGCAGATGATGCCACCCTCACGAGGAATACCGCTCTAAACCATCAGCAGCATCAACTCAATGTAGATTTACATAGGTAATTGCACATAAGCTTACAGCTGTTTTGCGCTATTGTTTTCAATCTGGATAATATTATTTCTTCGTACCTTTCCAGGCTAGATCAGCATTTGAGCAGTTTGAATTTAAGCGGCGGAATCAGAGGAGGAACGCCGGTTCGAGGAATGATGCCATCCGTTAGACTGCAAGACAATCAACCGAAATTTCAGAGAGCATTTGTTGACGGCGGCGATTTCGAATTTGTAAGTGTAGGGCGATTTCCGATCAGTGTGTAATTCCGATCAGCCTTATTCCTCATTACATTGAAATTACATTGAAACACCATTTCGACATGATAGATAGAGGTGAGAGTAGGAAATGCTATCCAAGTCAAATAAGGAATATGCCCAATTTTATATTTTTAATCAATTAATTTCAAGTAAAAATGTGCAAAATTTGTCTCCCAAAATGTGTATTCCTTTTTGTATGATATTAACACTACAGGTAGTTGTGGTTGAACATAGACTAAAATAAAAGGTAATAATAATAATAATAAAACTCTATTTTTAAGAAAAGGTGAGCTTATTGCCTGCAGGCAATATTTTAGAGCTAACCTATACTATTGTAGGAACATTATTTGCGAGTAGACTACATAACTTAACCTATATAATGGGCCCGATTGCGTTTCTTTGTGAACTAAAACTACAATTAGTCCAAGCGAACGAGACAGAGCAATACGTTAGAACGGAATATGAAACGAACAATCGTCGATAAATACTATCTGCCGAACTTATACTCGTCCGAATAAATTCGAGCATATTTCGTGCGGTGTAAGATTTGACCTTGGCGGCAGTTTAATGCGAAAACGTGACAACCGGTCATCTCACACTCTGCTCTAGCGTATTGCCCTGTCTTGTTCACATGGACTAATTTCCGATTTTAGTTCACGAAGAAACGCAATCGAGCCCAATGAGTATGACAAATAAAATAAAGGAGGATAGAAAGAAATATATACTTTACTCTTTGTGGGCACAGGTTTGCCACATCAAAATAATTTAACATCTATAAGGACGCTAAAGTTTAAAAAGGAGGGGAATGGGAGGGGAAAGGGAATTTATCTGAAAGATTTCAAATGCTCTCTGAGTCTGTTTTTAAAAGTTGTTATACTTGGCGCGGTTCTCACATTTTTCGGCAAAGCATTCCAAAGACCGGCTCCATGCACGGTGAAAGGGAATGAGAAGAAGTCACTGCTGTGACCAGGGATAGAGAGTAGCAGGTTGTCTTTTGATCTCAGAGGGCGTTCATAAGCCGATAGTGCAGTAAATCTGCCGGTAAGATAATTGGGAGCGATGTCATCCAAGATCTTGAAAAGCATACAGAGAACTCGCATGTCTCTTTTCTTCCGGGTCGACAGCCAGTGAAGCTTCTCTCTATACTCCGTGATGTGGTCACGAGACTCATAGTTAAATATCTACATATGGTAAGAAAATGTACCCATCTTGAAAAATTCCACATAAATAAAATACAAACGGAGCTGCCATGGAATTCACTGACCAGAGTCGGGTCCATCAGTGGATTCCGGACTAACAACCGGCTGTGGTAGGTTTAGGACAGCTGTCTTGCCACATCTGAGGTGATTCACCATACCACCCATTCACTCCCCCTTTGAAGCTATAGAATTTGAGATGCAGAAATTGCGGTTTTAGATATTTTTTCTAGGAAGTAGTTGATTATTTTCCTGGGGAGACCAAGATATTTAAAGAGGTGAAACAGAGATTTGGCTGGCATGCAACGAGCACCAACATCCACCACGTGAAGTTTTATAACTGTAACGTAAATTTGCACACAAATTTATAGACCTTCAATGCTGATTCAAGAAATATATCACTTAGCCATCCATGATATTTTTTCCTCTGTTTAAATTACAGGCAAATATTTATTTATTCTTATATGATAGGTAGTACATTACGCAATATCCTATTTGTATAGTTACTATTTAATATCTTTATTAATTTTACTTTCCAGTGTATTGGTTTTTTTTGTAATGTCGATTAGTAATAAACGAATAAACTAATAAATAAATAAAATACTGTGAAAGCTATTTTTTTAATTTGAACAAAAATGGCATTCTGGTTGAGGTCATTACTGAAAAATATTAAAAATAAACAAGAAAGCAAAGATAACTTATTAGAATGAGTCGATGCCCTAATTAAAAACCTAAATAAATATAAATACAAACGGAGCTGCCATGGAATTCACCGACCGGAGTCGGGCCCATCATAATACTATTTTTTTTACACTTCTGGGGGGTGAGCAGTGGATTCCGGACTTACGAACCGGCTGTGGTAGGTTTAGGACAGCTGTCTTGCCACATGTGAGCGTTCACCTTGCCACCCATTCACTCCCCCTTCGAAGCCATAGAATTTGAGATGCGCAAATCGCAGTTTTAGATAATTTTTCTAAGAAAGAGTTGATTATTTTTCTGGAAAGGCCAAGATCTTTAAAGAGGTGAAATAGAGATTTAGCTGGCAGGCCACGAGCGCCAACTTCCACCGCGTGAAGGTGAACAGTGAAGCCGTTCCGGGTTACGGCATTTGCAAGATCATGGTATTTATTTAATTTGTACTCGTGGTCTTTTGGGATATTTGATTCCCATGGAACAGTTAATTCTACAATAAGAGCCACCTTCCGAGATAGAGAGTAAAGAGTTATATCTGGACGGAGGGCTGTGCATCCGAGACTTTCAGGGAATTTATACTGCTTAGAGACCGAATCAACCTCCAGAATCCAATCTGTAGCTTTCTCGATTATTGAGAAAGGTTTTGTAGTTAAATGTTTTTTGCCTTTAGAGCCATCCCGCACAAACTGTATTGGGGGTTTGGAGGATACTGTCAAACCCTTGTTGGCACGAGCCACTGAGAGACTAATTACCTCGCGAATAACAGCGAGAACTTTGTCATGGCGGTAAGTGTACCGTCCTTGATCTAAGGCCACCTTGCAGCCAGCTAGAATGTGTCTAGCTGTGCAAGGGGTATTGCTACAGAGGGGACAAGAACTATCCTCGGCAAAGCTCCAACGAGCGAGGTTACTGGGGTCTGGAAGTGTATGCTGAAAGGCATTCAAATAAAATTTCAGCATCTCTGGCGTCCAGTCATAGAGCATTACCTTCCAGTGCATTGGAGGCGGAATGCAAAAGTCACCAATTGTTGTCCAATCATTCTGGCATTGAAGGCCAATAGCATGAGCCATACTCTTGCTGTCGTAATCTCCCCGCAAAAGAGACTTCTTCAAGTCCACGTCGCTCGTGGTTGTACTGCCATACCCCAGACCAGTGCCATTCTGGCTGATTCCAGTAAGGAACCTTTTGTGGAAGTCTACGCGGGCTTGTAGTTCATTTGAATCACTACAGCCACTTATTACGTGCTTCGATATTGCCGGATCTTTGGAATTGCACAGAATCGAATTTTTGGTTATTCTGGAGTTGGTAGTATTCTCTCTAAGTATTTCTCTAACTATAACGTAAATTTGCAAGCTTTAATTTTTAACGCAGATTCAAACGATATATCACTAGCCATCCATGTATTGTTATAGATCTGCTTTGTCTAAAAATGGTTAAAAATATTTTGTGTTCCTTAGTTTTTATTTTCCTGGTATCTTTGTAACCAAAGTACCCTTCGTTATATATAGTCGGAATACCCCCAGGCACTGATCGGAATTAAACTGAGTGAAGGTAATTCCTATCAATTGATTATGTTCGGTAAAAATAAAGCATTTTGTTTTCCAGGTCATATTAGTCAAATTGGCAATTAACAATCCATAGCCAGATAGTTTTATTAACCCTTGGAGTAAATGGGTATTTTCATGGATGCATCTGTCTCTTTTGCAGGATTTTCGGCGACATCGACCTTAAAGTACTATAACTACGAAACTACTACACCAATCATAAAAAGAACAACTGCACAATGATTGCATTGAAATTTCGAATATAGAATATTGAAATATCATTTTGTAAAACAATTAGATAATTATGAATAAATATGAGAACGTCAAAGAAGTGAAAAAAACGCGGAACCAGATCTGGTCGTATCATATTCAACGGATAATTGTTTCAGAACCAGATTTGGTCGTATCATACTCAAGGGGTTAAGTTTCAAAATGATTTTGGCTCATTCAGTACAAGTGTCGATAGTTTTATGGATGTGATCAGAATTATCAGCAATATCAGTTTTATAATCGCTTCTTTTACAAGCTTTTATTTACCTTGCAATGTATGTTAGTTAGTATGTATGTACGTTTGTTTAGGTCAAATCTTGCAACCTGAATTAGAGCCACTTACTCTTATCCTATGAAGTTGAAATATATCATGTTGGTTCAGTTCCGATGACAATGCATTTTTATGGTGAGGATACTCTTCCACGGTCAACAGCACAGACACACAATTTTGTATACGCATTCAATTATGATAGCCTTTTCTAAATTTCAACAGCACAGAAACGAAATTTTGTACACGCATTCAATTATGATAGCCCGTTCTAAGTTTCGCCGCGACGGCTGCTGCACCCAGGGTTGGCTACCAATGAGGGGGCTCCTCAACAGTCAACAGCACAGAAACGAAATTTTGTATACGCATCCAATTATGATACGCATTCCGTTCTGGTTCCTCTATGACACAGCTGCCGCACCCGTGGTTGGCTCGAGACAGCATTTTAATAAAAGCTTGTTTTAACAAATGTGTTTTTACTATTAACTTATTTTTAATCGAATTATTTTGCTGCTTTTCAGTTAAAATTCCTGACGTACGAGGAACTCCAGGAGCGCATGACCTCGGTGGATTCTGAGATGGAGCGTGAAATCGACGAACTGCGCAGGCGCTACCAAACGAAGAGGCAGCCGATCCTCGATGCAATAGATGCCAAACGTAAACGACAACAGAACTTCTAAGGCTGCCATATTTAAAAATCATAAATCTATAGGCTTTTAGGGCTGTGAATAAAATGGAGAATCCTCCGTTAAACTGAGCGTAGGTACGTCGTCGTACACGGTCCGCGTTCGCTCGTAATCTCACAACGCCATCATGACATTTGTTTATTTTCACGATGAATTAGCTTTTCCAATATAATACAATATTTTTCTACGGATTGAAGTAATAAATACGCTTAGCTGTTTTCGTTTAGTGCTCTCGTTGTCGTTCTGTTTAGGTAATTATTTTTATCTTGTTTACTATCAATAAAATATATCACAGGAAAATTGTAAAAACACAAATTATTATAAATAAATTTAAGATTTGAATAAGTGATCTTTTTATTTCAATTGTTGGATTCTGAGTGGTAAATGCATTTTCTTCGGCTGATATATAGCATAACCTAAGCATATAATGCTTTATTATTCATCAGAAATTAGTAATTTGCAAATGCAGCTAAGACGACATTATAATAAATGTTAGCAATGAAATAAAGAAATGGCAAGATATTAGATAATAATTGCAGAGCTTCAATGTAATATTAATACCAAATTATAATATTAGTATTTAGTATAATACATTTGCCAGGATGTTTGGATACCAACCTATTATTGCTCAGGTTGCTTTTTCACGAGTATACCTTTAGGAAATTTCTTAAACAACAACGGATTGGAGATTCGGTTCCAGGTCAGAACGGTACGATAGGACCAGCTCCCTTTAAAACATATCCTTATTTACATAATAAGGAAAAACAATAGGCGTAGGTGTTTCTTTAGTGTTTTTTTTTTAGTAAGAGACTCGTATTTTATAAGTCGGTTTGGTTGGCTTGTTGGTTGGCTAGTGGATTCCAAAATAAATAACAAGATGTATTTTATTTAAAACAACAAAAATCAGAAATTTTATTATACAAAAGGCTTGGTGATATTTTAGATCATTTCAATAGTACAAAATAGTATGTTTCTACAAAGCTGGATGTCATTTTCTGTTTTAAAATTTGACCATACTGTTTCACAAAATGGCATATGCATCATATTCAGAGATGAATACTCCGACCAATAATTAGAATGCTTTGTAATTGTAGCTAACAGACCCTGCGTTTGCTATATCATTTCTGTATACAGCAAGGTCGATAAAATCACTTCCAGTGTTATATAAGGTTAGTTTTTATTAGTAAGCACACGTCCCGTGGATGATTTTGTATTCTTTTTTATTAAGTTTTGTTATTGATTTTGTTTTTTTCTGCAGATTATTCTTTACAAAAAAATGTGTTCAAAATGTTTTCAAACGTTTTTTGATTTAGGACTTACAGAAGTTACCAAACAAAAGCATCTCCTATGTTCAACTTTTAGATATTCAATAATGGCCTAAATCAAAAAAAAAATGTGGATGATTTTCGGCTCAGTTTTTTTTAATGTCGAATGTCGAATGTCATATAATTCTGCCTGTCATATAAGACTATCTAATTTTTATTTTTGTTTTTCCCATTTTTTTTAAATTTAAAAGATGTTTACCTTGTCGTACTGATTCACCAACTACAAAGATTTTCCCGCTGGGGAATCTATATCTTGCCAGAAAGATGGGAGAAAGTCATTGCTAGCGATGGGTAATACTTCGATTGAAATGTACTTTTCAATTTGTTTCAAATAAACGTTCATTTTCAAGTAAAAATCCATATAAAAAATTATTATTTTTACAAATCCAGAGTAGCCCAAAATTGTTTTTTTCAAGAAATCACAGATGGCACTATATAAATAGTTTTGTATTTGTAATTTTACAAGCAATATTATTAGACCACAGCGGCCCAGGTTACCCATATCCACAAAAAATAGTTTTGCATTTGGGCCCCTCTGGTTTTGGTGGCCTCAATTCAAAGTCCGAATATATTTGTAGGTTCATTTGTGGGCATGCAGTTTTAATTAAAATTTATAAGTTTAAAGATTAGTTACCTATATTGATATATAGATTCCATGTGTTTTAAATATCAGTTATATTGATTCCAATACGATTCTCATTTGAACCCAGCTATCGTTAGATATAAAAATGCTTAGAGACCTTGCTGCAAGAAACCGTAAACAATATCACAAAAACTTTTAGTATTTCTCAATCTCTACGAATTTACTGTTTGCCGCACCGTGCTAAAGGGGGGAAGGATGCGAAGAGGTGTCCGCCCTGGGCGCTGAAGTCAGGGTCAGGGGTGCCAATATCGTCAATCAAATGAAAAAAATATCTACAACTACCTGCCTAATTCTCCATATCTTAAATAACAGACAACACCCAACTAAATACACAGAAGACGTAGAGGGCTTGATTTTTTAATCGATAGTAAAAATGTGACGTAATATCTCATCCCTTTCGCATTCCACGCTCAAATCTCAAAATGAAAGAAAAGTAATAGTGACGTGGGTCGAAACTACTTTGAGAGACTTGGGAAGGGGGCCGCCAGTTTTGCATGCGGCAATTTTGCACAAATGTCACTTTTGATAGTTCCAAATCTGTTGAGGGCAGATTTGCAGGAGGCAACCTTGCAGGCGGCAACCTTGCAGGCGGCAACCTTCAGTACAGTTTTTAAGTTTTTCTGTTAGGTTAGGTTAGGTTAGGTTTTTCTTTCCCTAAAATCGAAGTGACATTAATTACCGGCATCCTTGTAGTGGATGACTTTTATACATCAAACTAAACATTAAAAAAAATGTTTTAAGTTTTTCTGTTAGGTTAGGTTAGGTCATTTTGACATTTGCAAAACTGCCTTCTGCAAGATTGCCTTCTGCAAAACTGCCGCCTGCAAGAATGCCGTCTGCAAGATTGCCGTCTGCAAATTTGCCTTCTGCAAGTTTGATGGGACCCCTTGGGAACTAACTTTCTTTTTTCACTGTTTTGCCGATAGATAGACCTTAAGTTGACCTTTGTGTTTTTTTCCTAAACTTTAGACTGAATAAAATGTTTTCCGATTATTTGTATGGGACGGATCAAGAAAGAAGATGAATTGCTGCTTTGTTCTGATCGATCCCGCTTCGAAACATTTTTTTCTTAATCCTTGTCTACTCTACTATCGTTCTGCATATTAAACGCGTGCATAAAAATGCCACTGCCAGATAAATAGTTAGGAAAATGATAAAAAGCATATTTTTTATTTATCTTAGGTTATTAAAAGCCAAATTTAACACGGAATAAATAGTAAGTAAAATTACATAATAACACAAATAACTACTTCAAAATTAACGAAAGTAGATTTATAATTGAAATGTAATTCCGTTAATTTTATCCCAACGGAAAATGGGGACCCAGTCCGGTAATTAAACCGCGGAACCTTACAATGTCAGTCAATAGAAAATGAGAAGCTTCCGTACTTGTACTTTCGGCCGCCTGCACAAAAGAAGAGACTTGGAAGAGACCACACTGATAAGGATTTATGACCTGTAACCGTACTTAATGCCTGTATCAAAACTGTAAGTGGTATCATCTGCAAACCTAAATATTTTAATTGCAGCAATGAGATTAACATTTAACATTCAATTTATGCTCTACGACTATACATATTTTGAACTTATCAGGATATTACTCGGTGTCGTCCGGGTTCTCTCCCCTTCCCCTCCTCTAAAGTAGCCCATGTTGTTTTCGGTTCCTTCAGTTATCTCCTTTCAAATAATCACGTTGTTACATTGGTCCTTTTCGACGTGAACAAAGGACACACAAACACACTTTTGCATGCACTATATATATATGTATATATATATATATATATATATATATATATATATATATATATATATATATATATATATATATATATATATATATATATATATATATATATGTATATATATATATATATATATATATATATATATATATATATATATATATATATATATATATATATATATATATATATATATATATATATATATATATATATATATATATATATATATATATATATATATATATATATATATATATATATAAGTAAGGAAGTCAGGATTACGTAAATTTTATTACATGTCCTATTTATTTAAAATATGAATTCTTAATTTCATTTATTTGGCCCTGGCAAAATTAAGACTAGGTTTGTAAGTATATTAAGGCTGTTCGCACACAAGTTTGGGTTTTGAGATGGTTGAGCGTGGGGAGACGTGTCTTGCCATCGATAAAGATCGCCAAAAAATGTTCAAATCAGCTAATACGTTTAAAAGTTATGACCTTTCAAACCTTTTAAATTTTGTTACTCAAGATTTCTAATTCAATGAATGCCATAAAACGTCGTGGAATTCGTTCCAGACTACGATGCTGAGCCGCAAAGTCATACATATGTCCATGTAAATTGAGTTTAAATGAGGGTTGGTCGTTTTCGGACATTATGCCATTCTGGCAATGAAATAATGTCGAGAGGAGAGGATGAATCGCGTGAAATTATGATTATTGCCTCACGCCGTAAATGTGAATTTACAATCGCAAACATGTCGGACATTGCGCATATCTAATGCACATTATTGTGCACTTAATTCATTTCGGTTCACACTTTTATTGTCAAGTGTGCGATGCGGCGGTGAAGTGCAGGGGTGCGCTTAAAACGTTGGCATCTTTGTATTTAAATTCGCTACTAGAATCAGATAGAAAATAAGCACGGTTTACAATGTTATATATTTTTTTATATGTTTTATATTTTTCAAGTAAGCCAGTTGGAAATGATCTCTACTCTTAGTATAGTCAAATTGATTTTAGATAATTATGTGGTATTATACCTTATGTGGTATAATAATTATTTTTAGATATTGACTATTTTTTAAAATTGTAAAACAATTATTAATTAAATTTATAATAAAGGTTTGAAATATTTTTTAAATAATTTGAGCTGCTAAAATACTGCAGATAGTCAAAATATAAAAACGAAGAGTCAGTTATAAAACAGTCAAATTAAAAATAATATAAGTATAAAATTACAACAATAAATATGGCGCAATAGGAATCTTCTTCTTCTTCCTCAGCCTGGTTTAGTCCACTACTGGACGTAGGCCTCTTCCTTCTTCTTCCATGTCTGTCTATCAGCTGCTGCCCTCAGCCAGTTGGTCCCTGCTGCTTTTCTGATGTCGTCCAGCCGTCGTAGTTGTGGACTTGTGGTCTCCCTGCGCATCGCTTTGTAGTTCTAGGTCTTCACTGGACAAGCCTCTTCGGCCACCTTGCGACATCCTGCCTTGCGGCGTGACCTGCCCAGCCTCGCTTCAGGCTGGCGATACGTTTCATGGCGCCTGTCACCCCCTTGCGTCTTCGTATCTCTTCATTGTGCAATCTGTCGCGGAGACTGATGACCAGCATTGCTCTCTCCATGGCACTTTGGCATACTCTGAGGCGGTTGGCACTGCTCTGCGTTAGAGGCACTGTTTGAAGGCCGTACGTACGGCAGTACGCATGTTTCATAAACTTCCCGCTTTAGGTTGATGGGCATCGCTGGGTCTCTCAGGATGTAGGCAAGGAGATCCCGAGCATGGTCTTGAGTTGTAATGGGTCAATGCTGATCAGAACTATGTCATCGGCGAACCTGAGGTGGTTCAGGTACGACCCATCCACGTTGATACCCTTTCCTTCCCAAGGCAGGCTCTTGAAGACGTCGGAAAAGTTTAGGGGATATCGTGTGCCCTGCCGTACGCCTCTCTCGATCCGGATCTTCTCCGTCGCCATGTCGTCCTCGAGCTTCACTTGCAGCGTGGCATTGTCGTATATGTATATGGCGAATAAGCTTTGAGTTATAGCAATAGGAATAGTCAATATAAATTTTTATAATAAAATCCAACTTCGATAATCAAAATGATTGGATTTAGTAGTGTAAATAGCCAAAAATAGAAAATTAAGAAATAAAATGGGGTTGTAATAAAAATAATAATGAAAGATTAGAAAATTCGACACTATCAAAGTCCTTAAAAGAATAAGTTGGGTTCTTAATAAGCATATCTTGGACACTTCTCTTAAATTGTTATGGAGAGAGGTTAAAGTTTCAGACCGTAGAATCTGCATTTCCAAACCGTACGTTTCTGAAAATTATAACAATATAATAATAATCAAAAATAAATTATAACTGTTTTTAAATATTATATTATTACCGAAATGCGTTAGATGCGAAAGATTAGTTGCGAGCAACTTTACATCCAATATACAATTTACAGTAATATTAAACAAGCATTACAAATACCGATCATTGGACACGCTGCTGTGTGAGTGGCTTTATTATGATATTTTTTCATCGGCTTCATCCAGCGAAAAATTTCTTGAAATTGTTTATTCAATGAACAATTTCAACGAATCACAATCAACACTTTTTTACATGGGATTTCCGCGCCAGAGCGATCTTGGTTTTTTTTTGAGTTTTACATTATTTTTTGTTAATTTGGTATTATAATATAGGTTATAAAACTGAACATAATATGAAGATGACAAATATAAATTCTGGATACAATTGAGTTTGAAACTTTAAAAAAAATCGACAATATAAAATAATAGTTATGATTGACCTCAATTGCATACATTTAGGATTTATAACAAGTTTAAAAGCTCAATATCGCGTGTAAAATTTCGCATGTGCATTAAAAGTGGGTTAGCAAAAAGGGTCGGTTTTGTTATTCGCATATGCAAACAGTTTAATAATATTCATGTAATGTTTCTACTACATAATTGTTTAGTCTGTAGCATACTTGGATATAACTTGGTCATCTGGTGTACACGTGAAAACAAATACATTCAAATGATTGAGCGTATTCAAAGAAAATTTTTAAGATATATTTATTACAGAAAATACAATATTTATCTGTACTTATTTCCGTCCTATTTTGTGCTAGGAATGGTAGGATACAACAGTCTTGAAACGCGTCGATATATTTCACTAATTATATTTGCATATAAATTAATTCAAGGAACTATTTATTTGCAATCGTGCTAGCAAAAAGGGTCGGTTTTGTTATTCGCATATGCAAACAGTTTAATAATATTCATGTAATGTTTCTACTATATAATTGTTTAGTCTGTAGCATACTTGTATATAACTTGGTCATCTGGTGTACACGTGAAAACAAATACATTCAAATGATTGAGCGTATTCAAAGAAAAATTTTAAGATATATTTATTACAGAAAATACAATATTTATCTATACTTATTTCCGTCCTATTTTGTGCTAGGAATGGTAGGATACAACAGTCTTGAAACGCGTCGATATATTTCACTAATTATATTTGCATATAAATTAAATCAAGGAACTATTTATTTGCAATCGTGCTAGCAAAAAGGGTCGGTTTTGTTATTCGCATATGCAAACAGTTTAATAATATTCATGTAATGTTTCTACTATATAATTGTTTAGTCTGTAGCATACTTGGATATAACTTGGTCATCTGGTGTACACGTGAAAACAAATACATTCAAATGATTGAGCGTATTCAAAGAAAATTTTTAAGATATATTTATTACAGAAAATACAATATTTATCTATACTTATTTCCGTCCTATTTTGTGCTAGGAATGGTAGGATACAACAGTCTTGAAACGCGTCGATATATTTCACTAATTATATTTGCATATAAATTAATTCAAGGAACTATTTATTTGCAATCGTGCTAGCAAAAAGGGTCGGTTTTGTTATTCGCATATGCAAACAGTTTAATAATATTCATGTAATGTTTCTACTATATAATTGTTTAGTCTGTAGCATACTTGGATATAACTTGGTCATCTGGTGTACACGTGAAAACAAATACATTCAAATGATTGAGCGTATTCAAAGAAATTTTTTAAGATATATTTATTACAGAAAATACAATATTTATCTATACTTATTTCCATCCGATTTTGTGCTAGGAATGGTAGGATACAACAGTCTTGAAACGCGTCGATATATTTCACTAATTATATTTGCATATAAATTAATTCAAGGAACTATTTATTTGCCAGAGATACTATGTAAGTTTGAATTGTACGTATCGGTAAATTACACAGCGAGGAGATCGCATCTATTGTTTAATGTGCCGTACCACCGTACAAATATTTTTGTAGACAGGCCAGTGGGAAGGGTTATAGCTCTTCTTAATTCCTTACCCACAGAAATAGACATCTTTTGTATATCCCTTTGGCAGCTAAAAAGGCAACTCCCTGCTATCTCATGTTTATCATAATCTGTCTTTTATTTAGTTTTATATTTTTATGTTTTTTTCTTGTTCAATGTTAGCATTAATTTAGTTATGTAATTCATTTATTTTTAGACTTACACTCTAGCTTTAATATTCAAGGACGAATTGGATTCGTCTGTAATGCTCTAATATTTGAAACTAATAAATAACTAATATCTAATGTCCGGTTGGCGTCTAGAATAGGAGATATATTTATTGGTTGGCACCATAAATAAAAAAGGGAGAAGTATCGCTTTTTATTAGAGGCAGCCCTGTGACAGTCTAGATTGTGTCAAAATTGAATTCAGTTTATAATTATGATTGTAACTGCGTCGTTCAACTTGTTCGCCTCCCTCATTCCTTATGTCTTTTCTCTCGCACCCCTAGCTAGTCCCTCCACGTTTCGACAATTAAACATTTCCCATTTGAATTATATCTAAGTAATAATTGCGTCCTTTATCGTTCGTGGCAAGTGCAAACCAATATATAATAATATACATATAATACACTTGTAAGTATCTAAATACCTAATGGGGACAGTCTCCTTGGGCCACTCCTTTAATTCAGCCATATTTACTTGAATCTTCGTTTACACAGAAAATAAACATTCTAAAATTATTTTGTTTTAACAAGTCGCAAGTATGTCAAAAACCTAATAACATTTTTAGCCCCATTATTTCAAACCTTCTTCACATTTCATAGAAACAAAATAATCAAAAAACATTGAGATACGCGTCTCAGGGATTTTATATTCTTTGATTATAACAAATACTGCAAAAAAATTACTGCAAACTCGGCATAAATTTTAATTCTTTTTTTACTCCGTAAATTTGTAAGTTTCCCCGTTTTTACTGCGAATGTAAAAGTTTTTTCGACTTAGCCACTATAACAAACCATGAAGCGTCTCTTCATTAGACTCTTCATTGCTATTTTTTTTACAGTATTTTATGTGTAAATAAAGTTTTAAATAAAATGCACCAATTACCGTCTCCCTAAACTCAAAGTCAAAGATTTTTATTAACCCTAAAAATCACTTGTTTTTTCACTTTTTCTTATTATAATTTTCATATTTTATTTCTTTTCTATATAACTCAGCTAAGAAGAAAGTGCAGTGGATAACCATCACATTAGGACTATCATACAATATCAGTACTAATGGACATTTTTCAATATTTCTAAGCTTTTAAACTGCAATACTTTCTGGTGTCTTCATTATTAATTTTATGAAATAAATAAATAAGTTTATAGTAAAAACACATTATTAAAAGCAAGCTTTTATTAAATATAATAGAAAGCCATGTCAGCAGCCATGTCATAGTGAAACTTAGAACGGGCTATCATAATTGATACAAGAATTTGTGACTGTGCTGTCGACCGTTGAGGAGTCCCCTCGTCGGGAGCCAACCCTGGGCTCCGCAGGCATGCCATGATGAAACGTATAACGCGCTATCATAATTGAATGCGTATATACAATTTCGTGTCTGTGCTGTTGACTGTTGAGGAGTCCCCTCGTCGGGACCCAATCCTAATTGCAGAATCAGGTCATGCTTACCATAAAAATGCATTGTCATCGGAACTGAACCAACATGTAAAATTTAAACTAGGTACATAGGATAAGAGGAAGTGGTTCTAATTCTGCTTGCAAGATTTGACATAAACAAACATACTGACAAACATTGCAAGGTAAATAAAAGCTTACAAAAAGATCATTTTTTTCTAATTTAACATTCAATATAATTAGCATGAGCCATGTCTTTATTTAAGTAAATATTTACTTCAAAATAATATTATTTAGATGTTTTTTAAAATATTTGATATAATAAAATAAATATTTATTTTAGCAGTCAAACGAAAAACTATATATTAAACTGACCGAAGAATATCAAAATTACTTAATAATAAACAAGTATTAATTGAAAAAAATAAGAAATACCAAATATTTACTTGAATAGGGTAGTAACGTGGCTCTAGCTATTTATCGGACATAATATTGACTGTTAAATTACAGAAAAACATCTATTTATATTTAAAAAATAATATGGACAAAAAAAATCGTTACAGTTTAAATGTTTAGGAATATTGAAATAAGCCTTAGTACAGAATTTGCGTGACAGTCCTAATGTGAGTTCCACCCACTGTAGCTATATTTATTTCGCTGCTCCAGTTGGTTGTATCAGTGATTTATAATACCTCATTCAAGCTTTTTGCAAAATCGGCGTGGTTTACTTCGGTCTCCAGAAAAAAACAATTACATATATTCCTATTCATTAATCTCATTTGGATATGCATAATATACATTAAAACAGCCGTCGAAAACAACCAATCTTTAAAGAATCATTAATAAGTGTCAGCAAAAAGTGCGCTTGAGCCATTACCCAAGAATAATTGAGTAAATCCCATCAAGCTCCCCTCAAAACGAGACCACTCCACATAATATAGCTAATTGTGTTACCGCTCTCGGATATTCTAACCAAGTGCATATGCAAATGCGATGAGATGGTCCGCGGATGACCACGGCCAAAATAATTGGTCCAAAGAGTCGACTAATATTTGTTAGCGATGATTGCAATAACACGGGCAAATGGTCAGTTGAATTTACGACCGATATGGCGTGATAATACTTGATGGCTTTCTGAAATACTTATTGGGCTATATGATATACAATCAATAGCAATGAATCCGGGTCACCAGTATAAACGTATGAATATATCGGAAACTAAGAGTGCTAGCTTATTCAATAATTGCCATATTAATAATGAATATTAAATAAAAGGGGCGCTTGTTACTTTCCTGTCAAGGAAAGTATTGTGGACGCACTTCTGTGTGTCTGCCTGTGTGTATTCTCCGACGATAACGCCGAAACGCTTCATCCGATTAAGATGAAATTTGGCATGCAGGGATCATTTGGTCATGGCATGAGCTGAAAACATTGTCGTTGAAATCCTACCGTCCTGGGTTGGCTTCTGACGAGGGAACTCCTCAACGGACAACAGCAGACACAAAATTCAAAAAGTCGAAAAAGTCGAAGTCGATTTTGATTTTCGAGGGTTAAAGGGTGGCGTTAGGTTGGGGGTATGGAATTGTGCTAGGATTTATGATATTAATATTCAGATGAATTAAGTTTCTGGCTACTTGACAGGAAAGTCTCGGGGTGACACAACCGATTTTTTTTTGTGAGAGAACAGAAACAAATGGAGTGAACTCGTAGTCCGATTTTCAAATTGAAT